>VZRU01004978.1:822067-858878 GCA_013398155.1 Pedionomus torquatus | reverse complement strand
ATGAAATATATACAATATATACAAAACCGTATCTAGTTCCCAGAACGACACGTTACCAGCAGGCACTGGGGGAGTCCCAGTCTGGACTCAGTGATGATGGAAAGCGGATTCTGCATCTGGAGTCAGGAACACACAGATTGGGATCAAAGGCAAGTGAACAGACAGGGTCCTATTTGGATGTTGGTCATCGAGGAAAGAGAGTTGACCCTTTGATCCCACAGCTTATATACTGAGCATGGGGCAGATGGGATGGAATACCCCAGTTGGCCAGTTTTGGGTCATCTGTCTTGCCCATTCCTCCACAGGTGCGACCCCTCTTCGCTTTTTCCATTTCTGACCCTCCAATGGGGCAAATAACAAAATTTGCTGACTTTGGTTGTGTTAGCAATAAATACAAACATTGGCTTTATCACTCTCAGAACGAGCAGTTCCCTCCACAAGATGCACAATATCCACAATAATTTCAGAGAGTTAGAAGAGTTAAGTTAGATAGAGTTAAGATGTAAAATTTACAGAACACAAAGTTGGTTCTGTTTTACTTCAAAGCGGGACACTGCTATAATCCAACTTCTTTTTTGTATCCAAGCTTTTCCAATTGTCATGAAAGTCAATCTAGATTTCAAGTAGGCTTTTTGTAGTAGCTGCAACTCCCAGCCTCTACCCAAGCACACATTTTCTTTGCTCTTAAATTATTAACAAAGACTAATTTCAGGCACAAAACTGGTTTTTTGCACCCATTAGAGAGCCTTTGTTCCTTGAACAGGCTCCACGTGATGCTTCTTGCCAACAATTCTGGACCAGAAGGAGGAAACCNTTTTTAGTGTGTAATTCTAGTGTCATTTTTTTTTTTTTTTTTTTTTTTTTTTTAAATTCAAGATCATGCAAAGTAAGCAGTGCAAAATCAGGAGGAAAACCACAGTCTCATCATAGTTTGTACAGACACAGCAACAGCGTAGTCTTTTGTATAGCAAAAAGGTCAAAATGCATGGCTTCAGGAAAACACAGGCAGATGTATGTATTATAGATGATAACCTTTAGCTAAGTTGTAAACTTCATGCATAATAAATAATTGATATTACATCAGAGCTTCAGAAAAGCCATGTTTAACATGCAGAGTTTCAATGGCTTGTGATAATAATTTTTTTTGTAAAACATAATATAAAGTACAAATATTGGCACAGAGACCAATAAAAGGTAACATTTCTATTTTATTGAGCAGATTATGATACCTAAAATAGCCTTGAACCTCACTAAGATCTCTAGAAGAGGAAAATTAAACATGTTTTCACCATGAAATATCACTCGAAACCTGTATTTGCAACAGAAAGCTTGTTGAGGCTTTCTTCTCTTTAAAAATGCAGCTTAAATGCTCTGTAGAGTGTTCATAACCACAGAATGATATAAGTAGCTTTAAAGGAAATGATGAGCTGATTCTTAACTGATGTAAATCACCAGAGCTCTGCTAGAGTAAGTGGAAATCTACTCAATGGACAATTTTAATTTTAAATAAGATACAGACTGCAGATCCACCAAAATAGTTTCCATATACTTTAAACTGTGATGAGAAGAGGAAAATTCACTTTTCCACCCCTCCAGTTTCCGTAGGTGACTGAGACCACACGCTTGTATGGTAGAAGGAAATGCAAAAATACACACTTCATTTTCCTCTCTGTCGTGTTCAGGTATATCACCAGTAAGTTTAGAAAGGTTATATATATATCTATATATTGTCAGTGGGAACATGTAGTTAAACACAAAAATTCCTCACCTCTTAAGTGATTTGTATCAACCTTTTATGCCAGGTGGGAGGGCGAGAGTGGTGCAAATGCCACACTTCAGCCTTCAGAAGAGACCTGCCAGTGGCTGAAGCAGCAGCTGGGCTCCAACAAGCACTTTTGGAATCCTTTCAGGGTTAAAGACAAGAATCCACTGAGGGTTGGAGGCTTATGCCAGAACTTACCCAGGGCAGTCAGCCCCTGGAGCAGGAGAGCCCATCACTTGTCCCTTGGCAGCAGCTGCAAAAGACTGCAAGAATCCTTTGGCCACTTGTGTGGTTCCAAAGGCTACTCAGTTAATTAATCCATGTGACTTACGTACTGTGGTGGTTTTTGTTCTCAAATGTAGAAAATCCTAAAGCAAAAGTAACATCCAAGCTGTTTATTAAAAACAAAGAGAGACTTATTTCAGATACTTCTACTATTACTTCTTAACTGCTTTAAACTTTTTTTAACTGAGGAAAGGAGGGCCCTTTCCTCCCTGGCAAGAGAGAAGAGAGGAAGAGATAAGGAGATTTACGAGTTTAGAATGAACTAAACTACTTTAATGAAACATTAATATTAAAATAAAATAATTTAAAAAAAATGAAATATATACAATATATACAAAACCGTATCTAGTTCCCAGAACGACACGTTACCAGCAGGCACTGGGGGAGTCCCAGTCTGGACTCAGTGATGATGGAAAGCGGATTCTGCATCTGGAGTCAGGAACACACAGATTGGGATCAAAGGCAAGTGAACAGACAGGGTCCTATTTGGATGTTGGTCATCGAGGAAAGAGAGTTGACCCTTTGATCCCACAGCTTATATACTGAGCATGGGGCAGATGGGATGGAATACCCCAGTTGGCCAGTTTTGGGTCATCTGTCTTGCCCATTCCTCCACAGGTGCGACCCCTCTTCGCTTTTTCCATTTCTGACCCTCCAATGGGGCAAATAACAAAATTTGCTGACTTTGGTTGTGTTAGCAATAAATACAAACATTGGCTTTATCACTCTCAGAACGAGCAGTTCCCTCCACAAGATGCACAATATCCACAATAATTTCAGAGAGTTAGAAGAGTTAAGTTAGATAGAGTTAAGATGTAAAATTTACAGAACACAAAGTTGGTTCTGTTTTACTTCAAAGCGGGACACTGCTATAATCCAACTTCTTTTTTGTATCCAAGCTTTTCCAATTGTCATGAAAGTCAATCTAGATTTCAAGTAGGCTTTTTGTAGTAGCTGCAACTCCCAGCCTCTACCCAAGCACACATTTTCTTTGCTCTTAAATTATTAACAAAGACTAATTTCAGGCACAAAACTGGTTTTTTGCACCCATTAGAGAGCCTTTGTTCCTTGAACAGGCTCCACGTGATGCTTCTTGCCAACAATTCTGGACCAGAAGGAGGAAACCACTGCAATTCCCATTTCCAAGCTGTAAAAGCAGCTTTCAGCACCACCAGCTGACTACTTAGTGTATTTTAATTAGCTCAGGAATGTTCCCAGGCCACTGGCATTGAAATGAAATGTGCGTACAACCGAGGACTCGCTCGCTGGCAGTCAAATTTTTAAGTTACCCGAGTTCTCTCTGCAGAGCAGAGCCCCTTGTTCAAAAGCAGCGATATTCCTCAAGGGGCAAAGGGTGGTGGCAGTGGGGGGGGAAAGTGCCATATTTTTTGCATAATCACAGCTTTCAGCGGTACAAAATTCACTGCTCGGTGGGGAATTGCAAACCCATAAGTCTTAGTCGGTACGAAGTCCTCAGTGCTTTGACATTTAATGGAAGGGGGGAAAATTGCCTGGCACAAAAGAGCTCATGTGGGCTATTTGGCACCCTTTTTGTGTTGCCAGGTCTCATCGCAGTTACGGAGCACAGCATCACGGTTTGAAGGGCTCTGTGAGCAAAATAGCTCCAAAACCCCCTCTTCTCCTGCTGCTCCACCCTCCTTTAGCAGAAGACTCTCTCACCTCCAGGAAAGCCAGGTTATAACGTGATTTATTCCCTTCTGGCAGTCTCAGTATTGCTTAATTAACTTTTTCAAATTTATTGTGATTTCTTGCAGGTCCAGCGTAAATGAAGTGTCTTGGCTACTACAAAGCTGACACTGGGAAATTCTGCAGAAAAAACTGCATGTCCTTATTACCACTTATATAGTGAAAATATATTGCTTTTGCATACTAGTATGCATAATAAAGAGAGGAATAACATATTTGTCTTTTCCACTTCGCTTGAATTTAGAGGCTAATTTGTGTCTATCATGTATTTATTTCTATATATTTATTTCTACATATTGGCATGCAAAGTCAATAATTAGGTAGTTTGAAACCCATCAGTGCGCACATCTAATCTTACAACAGAGATTACAGGTAGAGGATGACTGTGTAAGATCTTTATACTTGCTTTAACTCCAGTGATGTATGATAGGGGAAAAAAACCCAAAGAACTGGGTTTGAAGAAGCCGTTGATCAAAAAAAAATCAATTTATCATTTCAATTGTAATTTAGAATCATAGAATGGTTAGAGTTGGAAGGGACCTTCAAGATCAGGGAGTTCTAAACCCCCTGCCATGGGCAGGGATACCTCCCACCAGACCAGGTTGCTCAAAGCCCCATCCAGCCTGGCCTTGGACACTTCTAGGGATGGGGCAGCCACAACTTCTCTGGGCAACCTGTTCCAGTGTCTCACCACCCTCACAGTAAAGAATTTCTTCCTAACATCCGATCTAAATTTCTCCTTTTTCAATTTAAAACTACTACTCCCTGTCCTATCACTCCACTTCCTGACAAAGAGCCCCTCTCCAGCTCTCCTGGAGCTCCCTTCAGATACTGGAAGGCTGCTAGAAGGTCTCCCCGGAGCCTTCTCCAGGCTGAACAACTTCAACTTTCTCAGCCTATCGGTAGGGTATTTGTGGCACAAATGTAGAGGGAGGTGGTGGTGGTGGGATTGGCCTTGGCTGGTCTCCTGGTGGACAACAGCACCCCAAGCTAAGCACAGACAGAAATTTCTAGAAAACTCAAGAAGGTGACTCTCCCATCAAGAGGAGACAAATCAGATCTTCGCTAACACAGCAATGGAACACTGAGAGCAAACATAGAACAGAGTGCCATTCTGTAGCCTGCTGGGTTTTGGCTGTACCCTCCTGAATTCAGCTGTATTTTCATTGCAAGAAACGCTGGCATTAATTTTTTATTCTTTTAAAAGGAAAGAGCACTTGGCCCGGTTTTGCAAGCCAAGTAGGCCACAGTTCTCTCAAAATGATGGGCCTCCAGGGAGCCACGAGTAACTGAGCTAAGTCAAGAGACTGGCAAAATGTATTATTTTGTAGAGCCTTAAAGGCTTTCTCTAGATATAAGCGAAACATGCCTTTATTTAATCTTCGTTTGCTCTTTTAGTGGTGTCACAACAAGTAATAAATTTTTATTTATGGCTTTCCAGTCACTGCTGGATTTTTGAAAGGAAGATGATCTTGCATTTCCTACGCTCTAAATAGTGAAAAAGAAACAGCTTGAGCCTCATGAGAAATTCTTTCTTCTTATGAGCACTGCATGTGGAGATACAGCTTTAGGCACATTCTTTCCTAACTACACAGCATTTTAATGTAATTAAGCACAGTCACTTGTAAGGAAGATCTTGAAGTGTGTAACATAAATAGGTCTCTGTCAGCCTCTTATTTCAACAACAACAAAAGATACCAGAATTTTTAAAGGCTCTTATAGAATTTCTAACAAGGAAGGATGTGCTTGGTTTAGAATATTTTACTCTCTCCTTGAATTATAAGGTCTTTTTGAGCATTACCAGATAGTTTTCTCTCAGAAATGCCTTATTTCATTCATAGTTATGACCCTGAGCAAGATTAAGCAGAGTCAGCCAGTTTGTAGCAAGCCTAAAACTTGTGGTCTTTTATTAAAGCCTTTTATGCAGAGGAGACACATTATCTCATATTAAGGTGTAATTTCATCACCCTGTTATGCGCATCCAAATGATGTACTCATCCATTCATTGCCATCCCACTTTCACAACAACAGCTGACCTGGTTTGTAGTTGGTTGCTTTCCACTTGTATCAGTCTAATGAATTTAGCTGCAAATGGCATTAAAAAAACCAAGAACAAAACAAAACCCCCCAACAGATGGACAGGCAGGAAACGTGAAGCTTATTCCAAATCAGGTATAGTCCTTCTGGAAGGTCAGCTATACTCCCTCCAGTCTCTTTTTCCCTATAACCATTCTTTTTGGAAAGTGACTTGAAGCCTTTCAGGTGAGAAATACTCTGCAAGCATTTTATATTGATAATAAAAGTAGGCCAAATGACGACATTCTTTCCTGCAAAGGCTTCCCACGGGGCCAGCATCACCCATGGGGACTCTATCACAGGATTTCACTGGTGTTTTCACCCTAGGAACTGCTGCAAGGTGGGCTCCAGTTACTGGTTTATCGTTGTAAGCCTGTGCTGAGACCTGTGCATCTAAATACTGGTAAAAATCCAACCCCTGCTGTAAATTTTCTTATTACCTATGCTCTGTACATTGCCAAATAAGCTTTTGCCTCATGATTGCTGCAATGACATTTTTTTCACAAGACGCTGCTGCCTGTGAGACCAGATGACAGTGCTAATGACCCATGTCCTTGTTCTTTGCCTCTCTTGCTTACGCCTCTTGTTTTTCCACACTCAATTAAGGAAAGGAATTGAGGTTAATATTCCTGTCCTTGAAATTAAATCTATCCTTGCCCCACAGTGCAATTAATGAAAACAATTTTACAGAGCCTTTCATCTCTAGGTCACTGGTTTATTTAGTAGGAGTTGACAATGACTCATGCCA
Organism: Pedionomus torquatus; assembly: GCA_013398155.1. Lineage (NCBI taxonomy): Eukaryota > Metazoa > Chordata > Aves > Charadriiformes > Pedionomidae > Pedionomus > Pedionomus torquatus. The sequence continues at coordinate 852,300 of VZRU01004978.1, read as the reverse complement.
TTAATTTGCCTGCTGGGTGGCAAGCACAGAGCGACTCAGCAACGTTAGCCTGGATTACAGCCATTCACCTTGCAAAACTACTGCCACAACTGAACACCCCCTGCTGCTCCTCGAGGTGAAGAGCTGTGGTGGCTTCAAGACTCCTCTTTGTATCACAGGTCCTCCTGCAGACACACCAAGGGTACACGTGGCCTGTGCTGTTCTTGGTAATACTAATTCTAGGGCTAATTAGATAAACTTGACTATTACTACGTCAAACATTAGCCTAGGTCCAAAAACAGGGCAAGTTATGGTATGCACTCTTACTGTGAGAACTCTGGCAGGTCAAGGAAGATTATCCTGCCCCTATCCTCTGCCCTGGTGAGGCCCCAACTGCAGCACTGCATCCAGTTCTGGGCTCCCCAGTTCAAGAAGGGCAGGGAAGTGCTGGAGAGGATACAACAGAGGGCTACAAAGATGATGAGGGGCCTGGAGCATCCCTCAAGCTTGCACCTTGAATTAGTGGAGGAACACATCTCCCTTGCTTTTAAAGCAAGTGGGAGAAAGCATCTTTGTGAGTACTCCTACCACCTCACTAGTTACCTGCTCTGAGACCAAGCCTGGAGAAAATGGTCAGTATGAGAAGAATAACCATGTACTGAGTCAAAACAGCATCATAGAATTGTCCAGGTTGGAAGAGACATTTAAGGTCATTTAGTCCAACCATCAACCCAACTTTGATAAAAAACATCAATAAACCATGTCACTAAGCACTATGTCAATCTGTCTTCTAAATATCTCCAGGGATGCTGCCTCAACCACTTCTCTGGGCAGCCCAGTCCAAGGCTTAATAACCCTTTAGTGTAAACGTTTTTCCTAATATCCCATCTGAACCTCCCCGATGCAACTTGAGGCCATTTCCTCTTGTCCTATTGCTTGTTACTTGGGAGAAGAGACCAACCCTCACCTCTCTACACCCCCCTTTCAGGGAGTTGTAGAGACTGAGATCTCCCCTCAGCGTCCTTTTCTCCAGGCTGAACGCCCCCAGCTCCCTCAGCCTCTCCTCATAAGACCTACTCCCCAGACCCCTCACCGGCTCTATTGTCCTTCATGTAATTTTTGTGGCAAGTGGCCCAAAACTGGACTACAACCCTGATCCTTGTTACAGAGAAGGCTGATATCTTCAATCTCACAGCAATAGGAACTTCTTCCATTCACTGCTGCCCTAGATACACTGGAGTACGCTTTCCAAACCCTGGGAAGCACACTCAGCTCTTGAAAATAAAGAAAACCCTGTAAGTTTTCTTCTCCTCATCTCTTCAGAACAAAGGAAGAAGAGACCCCCAGAGTCAGGACTTAGTTATAATCACATTGAAAGATTTTGAACTCTGCCTGCAAGACAGGGGAGGCGGTGTTAGTGCATTATCATCCCTCACACAGCAACGATTAGGTCTGAGCAGATACCACGGGGGGGACATTAGCCCAAATAAATACCAGACGCTGGATCATAGAGGTTCAGGAGAGCTTCAAAGTGCTTAGCGTTCATCGTCTGATTCCTAAAGGATTTGTATTCACGCCAAGTTAATAAGTGAGCAGCACGGGCTGTGATTCATGGCCAGAGCGTACAGCAGTATTTTTTTGGCAACTGCCTGCAGGAACGCTGATGCTGCCTTCCATTTTTGACTGGCTTGTGGAGGTGCCCACCTTTTCTTCTTGTGACACGCTCAGGCCGGACCGCAGCGCAGCCGGTGGGGTTGATAAGGCCGAGATTTGAGAAACCTGTTGTGATGATCTTGCAAAAATATCTTCAGGATGGGGAGCGCTGCTGCGGTGGCTTGAATACAGACGAATAAATGCCTCGCCTGAGCGCTTCTGCATTCAAAGCGTATTTTAGAACTACTGCTCGCTTGTCCATTACACAGCAGGAGGGACACTGAACCAGAACATAACCAGTCAGCATTTTTTAACTTCTTTGAAGGGATTTTTAAAAGATTCAGCTCATTCATCCTGCAAGCAAAAAGGGCTCTTGGGACCCAGCAGCACCAGCTGACGAGCGGCTACTCCGATAATGCCAGCATGGACAGCACTTTTATTTTAATGAGTGATCTAAACTCCAGATTTTTTTTAAACATTCATTTATAGATCACCTTATAATTTATTCTAATATGTTTACTTTGGGGAGGAGGGGTAATAAGTCATTATTTATGGGCATGCTTAGTTTGGAGAAGAGGAGGCTGAGGGGAGAGACTTCTTTGCCCTCTATAACACCTGAAAGGAGGTTGTAGAGAGAGGAGCATTGGCCTCTTCTCCCAAGGGAATAATGACAGGACCATAGGAAATGGTCTGAAGTTGTGGCAGGGGAGGTTTAGATTAGATATTAGGAAGAACTACTTCACCGAGAGGGTGGTCAGGCACTGGAGCGGCCTGCCCAGGGAGGTGGCAGAGTCACCATCCATGAAGGTATTTAAAAAACGTGTAGATGTGGCACTTCAGGGCATGCTCTAGTGGCCAAGATTGTGGGCGGGTTTTGTATGTGTACGGTTGGACTTGACGACCTCAGAGGTCCTTTCCAATCACGAAGAGTCCGTGATTATGAGAAATGCTGTCTTCTGATGCAAGAGGCCAATTTAAATGAAGAAACCTTAAGCAGCAAGTCACTTATCACCATCGATCACTGGTAAGAAACTCTGCCATTGCAGCAGAGATTTCCCTGGGAAATGTGGAAGAACGCAGCCCTTCCTACCCCTGCACACGCTGTTACCAATGAAGGACTGTCCTGTCTCGGGAGACCAGTATTTGCCAAAGAGCTTTGTAAAGAGCAGCCAGTCACACGGTACCATCTGTAGTTGCGTCAGCAAAAGCGTATCAGCCGGGCAGGATTCGCTGGAAGATCAACAATCTCTCAGACCCATGGAGTTGGATAACTCAATTTTTTTTTTTCTTACATTTTCAAATATTTGGAAAACTCAAAACCCCTCGAACTCTCTTTCCCTGACCAAACAGTTTTAGACATTAGGATTAACAAGCCAAACTGACTGCAAACTCATTGTCCTTTCTGGCATTCTCCCTCATTTTCTTCCAAGTTCTTGGGATGTCAGCATTCTATTTGATTTCAGAAAGGTAGTTCTTTGAACCCAAAGCTCTGCTTTCACCAAGCAACTTCGATACCCAGGCTAAAAGTAATGGCTCAGGCAAACGAAGATGTGTTGCTGCTTAAGAAGTTGCAACACCACCACCAGATCTTCTCCCTACTAAAGATCTTCTGAAAATTACTCAGTTCCCTGTTACAAAATGTGCTCCCAAATAAATCAAGTAAAGGCTGAACTTCTCTAGAGCCATCTAAATTGCAATTAGATTTTATGACTTCAGCAACTGTCTAGTCTCTGTACGTGAGCCTTATTGGCAGAGACTACATTTGTAGGAGGTGAGCAGAATACAGAAAAGCTGTGTACAACTGGTTGCATCAGCTGGCTCCTCTTCTAGGGGAGGAAGTCAAAAATGTCCCCCAAAATCTGAGCTCTCACACAATTAGAACCAAGTTAGCTTCTCAATGTTCATCCCTTTCATGATTTATCACAATAGAATTACATTAAAAATGATCAAGTTCTTAGCCTGAGGTCCTGCTCCAGAAGCAGTTAGATAAAATGTCATGATTTATGGAGGGGCAGACCCACCTGATTCTCTACCTAGCTCAAGTCACTGACTTGGAGAAAAGAAGTTGCTGCTGCTGGTAGCTCTCACATGATTACACTGGCTCCTTCAGCTCTGGAAAAGGAATAGCCCTTTCAGCTGTACCTACTCAAAGCCAGTAGAAACTGAGGATTTGCCCAGGAGGTACAGGTTACGTGGTTCTAAAACCATGGAAGTGAAGCAACTGAGATTGAAAACTCAGTTTGACCGACAGCACTTTCTGGGGGTCATGCCATACTCTGCAAAGTAAATGATAAGCCAGACAAACTCAGATCCTCGCTGCATTGGCTGGGCTTTTGCCTTTTCGTTCCTCTTGGGTCTGTGCTTTCAAGTCAGAGCACTCAGGGAGACAACCATGGAAGCCTCCACCACACCACACCACTTACTTCACGAAGTGGTTTCTTTGGTAGCACACTCACAGGAAGGCTTCTGCCAAAGCTACTGGTGTGTTTCTGTGATCCAGAGAGGTGGGATACAACGTGCCCAGTGACCCTCACACCCTTGGTGTTTCCTCTCCCCCTTAAACACCAAAACATATTCCTCCTCAGCCATCTCTTGGTACCTAGTGTTTGTGATGAACGTCAAAAGATCACCTTAAACCTCACTCTTTGCTCCTGCTGTGGCATCTGCCAGCACCCACTCAAGGATGGTGTGAAACTGGAACAGGTTGGCCAGAGAGGTGGTGGAGGTCCCATCCCTGGAGACATTCAAGGTCAGGCTTGAAGAGCCTTTGAGCAACCTGATCTGGGTGAAGATGTCCACTGCTTACTGCAGGGGGGTTGGACTAGATGACTTTTTAAAGGTCACTTCCAACCCAACACATTCTGTGATACTGTGATACCCAGAGTGGTGGCTTGAAGACCTCTGATGACAACCAGCAGGCCTGCCAGCGCACAGCCAGAGCACGCCGCTCTGATGGAAGGCACAGCTGCACTGGCCAAAATGACTCCTTGGGCTGCCTCTTTGGTCCTGCCCAAGCCCTTTACCGACCCAGAAGCCGATCGTGCTCAGCAGCCCTGCGGACAGACCCCCGGCAGCCCTCAGAGGATGAGCTAAATTAGCTTTGCCTCCCACCTCAGGAACAATTCCCGGCTGTCCTGCTCGAGCCACGTTGCTAACGATGATGTAAGAAACTTTTAATAAGAATCTGATTCGCACGTACCAGGTTTAACTTTTTGGAGACAGCTGTTTGAGGTGTCCTCCAGTGACAGGCACAGGCCTTGGAGAACCAAGATGTTCGCAGGAACTCTTCTGTGTCAGTGTCTTGGCAAATACAGACAACCTTAGACGACAGGACAATTTATTCTCTATCTTTGTGACTTCACCTGTTTTTGGGAGTCAGTCAGAGTAGTCTTAAACATGTATTATATTGACACCAACAATAAAAGTCTCGGTGCAAACAGCTCTCCTTTTCTTAACCACTTTTTTAGCCACCCCTCTTCTTCTCTCACCACAGGAGGGTGAGAGAAGACCTCACCTTCATGAGGTGTCATGGTGGCCTTGCACATCGCTCATAGGAGGGGCCTACAGGTGAAGGCCACCTTGCTGCTCTTTGAAAAAGGAGAAGAACAGACCCAGTCAGAGCTCTTAGCCACATCTATTTCAAGATATGATCTCCAGGTCTCCTATAACTAGGAACTTTTTTTTTTTTTTGCCTGATTTTCTGCTGCAAGCTAAAATCGTGACCCATCCCCATGTACTGAACCCACAGGGTATGGGAATGCAAGTCACTCCTTGGTCCTCTGCCTAAATACCAGAGAACAGCCCACATGCAGCTGCTCCACAGCCTCTTCTCCCCTTCAACACCAGTGGGAAGAAAATGCGTGGCCAGGAAAGGACAAGACCGTTGCATTTCCACCAGTCTGTTTGCCAGCATTAGCAGACTCACGTTTACACAGGGAGGACCCACTGCTAATTCAGGGAGAGGTCTGAGGGAAGACAAAGCTACTCAGGAGCCGCAGTTGGGGTGCACGGTATCACCCCCCACAGCACCGGGCAAAGAGCTGCGGTCTCACACCGAGGGGCAGGGGTTCTCCTCCAGCAGCTGCCAGGTCTGCCTCTCCCTTCCCAAGGCTGGGAACTTCTCATTCCACCTCTCCCTTCCCAAGGCTTCCAACTTCTTGTGATGCAGTGATTTGTTCCTCCCTCTCCATCCGTAAAATACAACAACTTCCAAGCTCAAGAGCAGTGGGGCTGCTTTTATACAAGTTAGAATGGGGTTAAGGACAAAGCACCTGCAGTTACGTGAACACAAGCCTATTTTATCCTTTGGAGCATCTCAAATTTTTAGCTACTTAGTGTAAAGCACACCCAGCTATGAATAACCCCTTTTTTTTTTTTCATTTATGCTCGTTTAGGTTGAAGCCCTTGAAGCCCTAGGATTAGCAGTGCCCTTTATGTATTTTAAGACAGTATTTTATTGATAGTAAAAAATTTTAAGTTTTGGTCTAAATTCAGTTTTGCTCATTCATCAAGTACCCCTCCGTGACTGGAGTCAGGATGGAGGTTCAGAGTTGAAACGTTTGCAGCAGATGTGTCCATGTGCGGTGGGAGACCTCAACCGCCCCTGCAAGTGGCAGAGAAGGGTCACCCGGGTCCAGGCAACGACCGATGCCCTCTCACATATGCCTGTATTCATCTGTCTCTACAGAGCCTGACCTCCCAGGCGCAGAGCACTGCTCATCTAGTGAGGTTTTTCGAGTAAATAAAAGCTAACTACGAGAAAGCTCAGATTCTGGAGAGAAAAAGTCACCCACTGATTCTGACTTGCTCCATGCGGTTCTCTACACCTACACGCATCCATACAGAGCCGTGTGTATACGTGTGCACATACACCTATGTATGGCTGACTTCCAGAAGCTCCTTCTCTTCAACCAGTTCACCGCAAGGAAATCTGCATTTTGAGGGGTGGACTGTGCCTGCACCTTCCCCCGCCCCTCCCCTCCCCCCCTTATCCTTTCAAACTCTCTCTCCAGGTTTGAGCAGGGCACCTGAAACTGCTGAGCCGTCCAAAGCAGCCCAGAAACAACCTGAAGCACGATTTTGCGTTCTTCGAAGGAGCCAGGGAAGGGGTTGTCTCTGTATGCAGTGTGGCAACAGAAACTCTCAAGTGGTAAAATCCACTACGAAGCAAACAGAGAAGTTCCAGCAGATGGAATTTGTCCGAACGGAACAGTGAAAGATGAGCGCTCATCTTTTTGTGGAACATCCGTCTGAAAGACGTGGCATTCTTAAAATATCTTGATGCTCAGTTGTGAGCAGGACTATTCATCCTACACCCTGCTTCTGCACACAGGAAGGGAAGAGCTAATGGCAGAATTTTCTTTCGGTGGTGGGAACAACTGCATGATGATTATTCCTCCCCACACCCCGTGTGGGATTCCGTGGGAGATCAAGGATGCCCTGGCAAGCGCTGGGGCATTACTATATGGTTGTGGAAGTCTCTCAGCTTTTATTAATTAGATTCCTGACACCGCAGGAAAAAAAAAAAAACCCATAGCAGAAAGCCACACTGCTCATTCCTGGGTCATATGAAATCATTCACCTGTTTATGTACAAGTTTTGAGTCACAATCTTCAACTTCTCAGCAGAAAAAAAAAAAAGCCAAACAAACCAAAACACCAAACAACCCCAAAAGCCTAAAAAAAAAAAGAAAAAAAATAAAGCATTTTTGGCAGAACTGCACAGTGTACAGAAGCATACTTTTCAGTTACACAATATTTCACAGAACACATACTGTAACAAAAAGCAGAGCCTGTTACCTTTTCTGAGAAGGCAGTGCCCAGACAAAACTAGGTGGTTTCACCTCCATTGTTAAAGGAAAAGCTTTAACTGGACAAAGAGAGAACATGGAAAAAAAACCTCCTGAACACTCCAGAGAGTTTAACAGAAAAATAAAAGCACATTTGTAAACAACTTAAAAAATAAGAGCCTTATGAAAAGAATAACGGTCACCAAAGTTCAAGCTGTTAAAAACTCTTCTTAGCCCAAACCACTCTACCCATCCAGGCTATTTTAGGACACGCAGATGTTGCCACACAGAACACTTCACAGAAATCTGGGCAAATACTTTTCCAATTTTTGGTGGAATTGAAGGGCCAATTTGAAGGCAAAAGGCAAACTCCAAATTCCCCTTCTAAGTCAGGAAAGCAATATAACCCAATTAATGAATGGAATCAACGGCACATGGAAGCACAGAACTCTCTTTACAATCTGAGACCCTTTTGAACGTAAACCCTGAAAAGTCCTAAGCAACTGCTAGAACAGACTTTTGTATTATGTACCGTGAAGTTAGCGCTGCGTTCACTTTCCTTATTCAAACCTTGCCACAAAGTGACTTTTCGTATGCAACAGGGACTTGCCAGCATTACAAGCCTATCTCTTTTATGACAGGGCAAAATGTCAAAAGCATCCCGGGAAATGATTCCGTGTACGCAATTATCGACCGTGCATCTGAAGCTGGGCATTAGTATTTATGCTGCTCTTCTTCACGCTTCAGCACATGTTAAACAAGCTGCTGATCACCCAGCGCGTCCATTTTGGTAGATGGACAGATGTATGTGAACAGCAATGCTCTGGATAACTTGTGCTATTCCTAATACTACAGTTATTTTCTCTGCCAATTACATTTTGCTATAAATACGTGTGCCCTTAAGTTGATCCCAATATCAGTTTCAGCTAACTAATCAAATTATCTACTTAAGGTTTTGGGAATGATAACCCTTCCTTTATTTAAATAAAATGAGGGAAGGGTTTTAAACTCCCAAAGGTTTGTCAACACTAGATTCATTCCGAGGACAGGACAACGCTTTTCTTTAAACCGTTTGTCACCTTTGCTGTTTCACAGATAAGCACCACAGTATCAGTGTTTGTTATCAGGCAGGCAGGAAGGGAAAGGAAGTCACTGTGAGGTTTTAAGGTTTTCCCAAGTTCTCCTCACAGGCTCTTATGAATAATTATTCATTTGGAACAAGCATAAGTCAAATTTCATAGTAGTTCTCTCATATTTTGAGTGGTCAGCAGCTAAACTTCAATTTTCTATTTCCTTCTTGCTAAAGAGTGTTCTTAAAACCCTGCCCACAACTGAGTATACCCAGAGCTTATGTAAGGTGCAATTTCTCAGGATACCTAGAAGGGCCTCATCTTTGTACCAGTTAAAACGATAATTCACAATCTAAATAATCAACCTGCAATGTAAACAAGTAGTTATTTTCTCCCATGTAATAATGGTAAGTAATGACGCTGATCATTACATATTCTGCTTGAGTTCATTAAATATAATTCTTCAGTCGCAAAGGCAGCAGGCATTCCGTGATGGACTTCCTTTGAACTATGTTCAAATGAGTGGAATAACTGAGATTCCTGATGGAGATCTCAGCCATTTCCCTCATTTTCTTAATAGCTTCCGCTATTTGCATACTCAATTCCATTTCATAATTTGCTATTTAAAATAAATTCGTTTCCCCAATCCCTTCTCTCCCTATCCAAAACAAACTTATTTACATTTATGGTAAATGTTTCTCAGCAAATAAACTGTAAGAAAATCGAAGAAGTCCTATGAAGAGAGCAAATATTTAAAATTCTGCATTCATTTACTTTCTGAATTTCCTTCCAAAGATGCTACAGGGAGAAAAGCTTTAAAGGTTTTAAAACACACTTTCAAACATTTTTTGTTCTTTCCCTCTTTTATACAAGGGTCCTACTTTGCCCAGGGAATTACCTTCATAACTTTTGCCCAGTAACTAGATGAAATTGCATGCTGTTCCCCCAAGAAAGTAAAGAAAATACAGCCTTTTACTTCAAATATTTTATGAATGCAAGATTACAAGAAATTTATTAGTCAAAATGCAGGGCTATCAAAGCACTGAACCAAGGATGCTGGCATCAGTTTGCCTACCACTTTGTATGTGGAAAAAAAATAATACACTATGTCTACAGGTAAGAGGCATCACTAATACGTCATGAATTACTCTGGTCAGCCAGCATCACCTCTGCAGCTTGGTGCACGTTTAAGTCCTGAAAATAATCCTCGTATTAATAGTTTGAGATGAGACACTGGAACAAAACCATTCTTAAACAGGAAAGGTTTTTGTTTTGCTCTTATGGAGGTAATACCGAAAACTAAACCCAAGATCTTACAATTTAGCAGCCACTGTAACACTTGTTAGGTAGCCTTCACACAAGGAGCATGCACACAGCCACCCTTCTTGCTTGAAACTGAGGGCTGTCGGTTAATTCAAGTCATTGTTTTCTCACCTTCTTCCACTAACCTGTTGAACTGGATGTCCACCATAGGAAAAAGAAAATTAAATGATCTTAAGTGTAGCAGACAAATACAGATCACACCAAGAAGCTAACACTCAGGAGTTGTCATAATAAGGGATAACAATAATAATTAGAAAAAAAAATAAATCAGTCTTTTCTGTGCATATTTTTCATTTGAAAGGTCCCAGGAAATCATGATGTGCCTGGCCGTTTCTGTTGCTGATTTCTGATGACCTCTAATTGTTTTTTGCATTGCTGATAGTAAGTTGAGAGACTTTTGTTTTCATCTAACAGCTTTTTATGTTCTTGTACCAGACGGGATGTGTTTTGCTGGTCTTTTTCATCCTGGTCCAGTTCTGCTATTAGTTCTTGTCTAAAATAAAATAAGAAAAAAAGTAATTGTCATTTATAGTCTACTTCTGTTTGTGTGTAGAACTTCCTATGTTTCAAACCAGTATTTGATTATCTGTTTGAACGCATGGCTGGTGATTTTTTTTTTTTCCCCTACAAAATAAGAAAAATGATGAAAAAAACCCCAACAAACTTATTCTTTATTATAGCCTGGGAAAAAATTATGTTCCAAATCAAATCCACATTTAAAAACTTTAAAAGAGCTGCAAGCCACAGCCTCCATCTCTAAAAGTGTCCTGTATATAATGGCTTTCAGACACTGTTCTACAGGTCACAGTAAAACAGCTAAGGATCCACACAGAATTTCATAAATAAAATATTAAACTTTAATTTCACCTAATGATTTAAAAACTCAAAAGGTAACTTAAAAAGCAAAGCAGCATTAATTCTGGTAACTTTTTAGTGAAGTGTTGTTTTCTATTTGGACTCCAACTTCTTAAAGCAGTGGAAAAGCAGCATCAAGCAAATTATTTCTGTAACTGTCATTTCACCTAATTTATGCCATAAGTGTTCAATATGTTTTTTAGCGACAATTTTAGAGGAACAAACACACTGGAAAAACTTGCTATAAATTATCCTGCAAAACTGATGTAGCAGTTTGTTTTACTATTTGTTTATGAGGTGACAAGGAGGCAAGCTGCCAGCAATATTTTAGCAACAAAATAGTAGAGGAGACAGTTCATGTTAATTAAATGTTACCATATGGTTTGTAATTACAGCTAAAGAAAACTTAATTATTCCATAAAGGTTGAACTAATAACCACCTTAACAAGGATTAATCAATCACAAGACAATGTTTTTGTTTTAACACTCAGGGGCAATTATGTTCCATCTAAGAAAGAACAGTTGATAGAAATGTGTCTGCAGGCTCTCTAGAAAGAAAGATAAAGTAGGAAACTAAAGGTAGAATTAACAGTTTTGAAACAAATTCACATTTAGTATAATTTATTGACTCTTAGGGAGAACAGAAATAAAACAAAAAATTAAGATCTTTGGGCTAGCTTCAGTATCTTCTCATGAAGTCCAAAAATTCTAGTTGAGCTTGACAAAAAATTGTTTTCAGGATGCTAAGCCAAAAGTGAATTGCTAAGAGATCGATCTGACGTTAGCTCTTCCTCCTGTTCCGTACGCTATTTCAAATGTACAAGAGGTCAATATGTGCATTTTTCTCATCAGCTATTCCACATACACCAAGGCAAACTCTTCCTTAACAACCGCTTGCCTGCAGTGGCTCAGATAGCGGTGGGTAAGAAGCTGGTTACTTGGTCTAGCACAGACCAAGCACTTGGGAGCACATAATGACCTCTTGGAACCGCTCCCCAGCATCAGGAAACAGAAATGCCGAGAAGCAGAACACAAGAGAACATACTGCAAACTGAAGCTCTGAATCAGAACTAACTTTGGCCTCAATCCAACAATACACATGGTCGCTTCCCTTATATGTGTACATGACGTAAGAGGAAAGTGATTATTTCTAGTGTAGAAGGATAAGGGGGTACTTAACGGGTTTCAGGTCCTAAAACCCTGCTAGAAAAATAAAAGACGTGTTGCTGAGACTGGTAAGACAATGCCATGACTGACAGTCAGGTATGAAAGATAAAAAACTAACTGCAAAATGAGTAACTGGTACCTTACTTAAAATGACCCAAATGTTAACTCCATACTGCAATTTGAAAGTCTTTTACTGGACAGTGTGTGAAATAAAATGGCAAGGTTCCTCAGAAGTCTGGGTCTTTTATTTGAGATGATGCAAACAAGCAGTACTGATACGTTACATACACAGATGATACGTTTTCAAGCAGGACTTGTCCGGAAGAAGAGTCTTAATTTAAGCTTTCAATTACCTACTCTCAATCACTCACCTGTGTAGAGCAGCTCAGCACTTCTGAGATTAAGCATGGAAAACAATGATGCCCTGTGAAATGTTACCCTCATAAAGGCAGAAATAATAGTCACATATAATAGACTTTACTTAAAAGAAACATAGAAGAACAGAAAAGGTTCAACATGCTTCACTTACTTCCTCTGCAACAGCAACGCAATTTCTGTCTGAACTTTCATATATTCTTGTGCCATTTTGCAGTGCTGTTCAAACACAGCCATAGATTCTTTGGAGTTTGGGCATGGTGCTAGAGGCTGAAAATAAATCAGACACGTTAAAAACTAATGAACCGGTATCTTAGTATACAGCGTGTTAGAATGTCTCTGCTGTGTATTTATAACATCTTTTAAAAACCAGTAAGGTTTTAAAAATAAGCGTTAAACCATGCCCTGGAAAATGTTACTGCAGTGATGTAAAAGTTCACTCAAACCTTAAATCTGTAGTTATTAATTTGCTACTGGTTTTGTCACAAGCAACTAAAGTCAAAGCAGTGTTTGATCCCCTCCCCCAAATTAAGTGAATACAACTGAATTCAGTAACACTCCAGCAAATAATGTCTTATTTTGACAGTCAAACCCAGCTTATATTTGGTTTTAAGGATCATGTTTCCCAGGGTTTGTTTTTAATAGCTTGATCAAGTCTCAGTCAACCAATCTCAGATTACATAATATATTTTTTTAGCCTTGGTCAAAAGTTAGGCAGACTATAAACACAGGTAAATACGTGACACTGTATTTTGAAGCCCCAAATTCACACATTAGAATGAAATGCAAGATAAACTATCTAATAAAGCATATATTTATTACCTGTAACTGATGATCTAACGTAAGATATGCCATTGGGATGGAGTTATCTGACCCATTGGTCTCTGTAACAACACCAAGAAAGTTTGAATGTATTTTCAGAGCTAATTTTACTCTTACAGGACAAAAACAAGAATGCTAAATAATTTCACAATACACGATCTGAATGTGGAAAGGCAAATGGAAATAGCAGCGTTCCAATCCCAAGGCAGATGAATCATTTTGTTTTTCTGATAAAGCTAAGGACTTCAAAAGTATGGTCTATCACACCAAGAAGAAATAAAGATTAAGGTTATCATCCTACACTTCTAGAAGCCATGTAACAGCATACAGATTTTAAATATGCTATATTTATACAGTTTGCATGTTCTCTAGTTATAAAAAAATTGCCATTTCATTCTTGTTTATGAAAGATCAGCCAGCCCATGCATCTAATGATTTTAAAATTAGAAGCTGTGCAAACCAGCTCTGCCAAAATAAAATAAGCACAACCTCCTGCTCAATTTTTAAACCTACTCCCAGTGAGGTCTGTATCTTCCTCACAACATGCTCTAAGGGCATCTTCTTTGTTCTGCTGAGATACCTTGTGGGTAGCAAGGAACCCAACAACCAGTCTATCTCCTGGGCCTGGCTGCTCTCTTCTGACACTGCAGTTACTCTGGATTTCTCTAGTGCTTTCATTCCAGATTAACACGTTTCTGATCCTAACTTTTGGTAGCCCACAATCTGGGGATCGCAAGGTTACTGTTAAGCTTTAAGAGACAGAGGAGTAAAGACACATGGAGCAACTACTGATTTTATAGCTGCATTATAGCTACTAGAGGATTATATGGAGGAGGGTAGGTGGGAAAAAAAAGGGGCTGCTTACCCATACCCCAAAAGCACCTGCCACAGAGTAGTCGTGGTAGAGAAACTAAGGTGTTGCCCTCAAAGACTATGCTATCTCCAAGAGCAGCTTCAAAAGGAAACAGAAATAAGAGAGTGGGAATGGAGAAAAAGGTGGTTAAGTGTATGCTTGTAAGGAAACTGGAAGGTGGTAAAAAAAAAAAAAGAAAAAAGAAAAAGAAAACAAAAACAACCCTAAAACTAGATAAGTAATCACCACAGTGTCTTAAATGAAAACAATATAAAAAGTCCTTCCCTACATTAGACTATTGCAGGAATTACTGCAATCTTTCAAATACAACAATACATGCAAAATACTTCTGATTACATTCCTGAGCATTTTATCACTGTGTCACAGCACCATAACTTTTTCTGTGATTGACCAGATTCAGCTGCATCCTCGTTTTATCTCATTAACTTAATAATGTACCCCCTTTTACAAAAAACTAACATTATTGCTCTTTAGAAATTAAACCAATTCTTTATTCATGGACTGCATAAACCTAAGAAGAAAAAACGCAAAAAACATACATGTGGTATTTACTTGAGTATAAGGTGAGGGATTTCTGTGGGACAGAAAATGGACCTGGCTTTTAGCTCTAGTGCTGTGCTGCATTAAAGGCCAAACACTTGGGACAAACTGCCTTTGCACTGGCACATGATCAGCAACTTTCATTTGCCAATGAATTATTGATTGGGTAAGAGCTTGCTTCTGCCTGAGGCAGCAATTCCCATAAGTGCTCACTGCCTAAAGCAGCTCTGGGCCCAGGCTACACAAAAGAGGGCATGGGTTGGGCTGTGGCAGTGGGCAAGGGCTTTGGGAGATGGAGAGTGACAACACGCAGAGTGTCATCAGGCAAAGCCACAACAGACAGAAAGAAGAAAGTACAGGAGCAAAATACAAGAGTGTGTTGCCCTCCCACTAAAACACAGGAAAGGCAAAAAAAAAAAAAAAACGAAAAAAAAGGAAAGTACATATTTTACACGCAGAATCACCTTATATTTGGTAAAATACGAGTGCACATTATCTATATGCCCGTGCAAGAGTCAGTCCACACGTGGGTTTCCTCTTTGCGGTTGGTTAGAGGAAAAGAATGAAAGAGTCTGATCAGCCAAAGATGACACGGATCATGAGAAAAAGATTTCAGAATTTGAGGCACTATGAGCTACCAGCTCGAGACTAAGTTCCAGATTACAAACAAAAACGTAATTCTTGTTTATATTCTAAAAAGGAATTGGTGGGGATCCATTGTTTTCATGCAGTCCAGTATTTGTTTTTTTCATAATGGAGTGCCTTATGACTTTTAAAATTGAATTCAACTACTAAATTCTGTTAATTCTTAAGCCTATTTCATAACAAAGGAACAGTGATGCTACAGGAGTACGACACTTCTGCAGACACAGTTACGTTTCTTCATTTAAAACCAGGAAGATTGTGTGCACATGTACATTCTGCAGAAGCAAAACTACAAGGCAGTATAAAACAGAATTAGTGTATTCCAGCTGATACCTACACAGAGTTTAGTTCCAGAAGTCAGAGCAATGAAAGCTTTAACCGTGCATTTGTAATACAAATGGCACATGACTAAAATCCTCTAAGATGTTTATTCCTTGAATTTCCACAAACAACACTACAGTGAAAAACTCATGCTAAAAGATCTGTATTAAATACTAGTATCATTGCATATGTACACTAATTTCTTACAAGCAAAATGCTTAGAAATTTATGTAACTTAATGTAATCTTTATAAAAAATTTTTTAAGCCGATGTGTAAAACAAAGCAGTAATGTAATGATTTAATTTAAGCAAAACTAAAACAGACTGACTTCCACTGCTTAATTTTGTTCATGTCTAGGCGTAGACCCCACATCATAATGAAATAAATATTTCGTATTTTTTTTACAGGCAAAAAGTAAACTAATGAACAAAAGATTACCTGCATCATCAGGTGTCCATGGATTACGAGTTGGCTTTTCAGAGGTTGGTCCCGAGGTAGTGATCATTCTCACACTAGGACTAGACGATCTACTGCTGTTTCTACTCTCCTGAAATGATAAAAGAAAACAAAATAAAATTACAAGAGAAGTTAACAGAAGATTTTTTTTTTCTGAAGGGTTCATTTAAAAAAAGACATTATGAAAAGGAAAAATAAATGTGAAGAAACTATGAACCTATAATTCTCCCAATACCCTCCTCCCCAAGCTTTTACTCTGAATGATCTCCATAAATTCTACAAGCCTTGCAGGGATAATTTCAGCCACATTTCTACTCCATCCTTATTGCATAAAAAGAGATGTATATAATTTGGCTATTCAGCATAATACTAATAAGTGTGTTCAAGACCTTTTGTTTCCAATGTTTAATCAATGAATGGAACAAGATTCAACTAAAGGAACACATCTCGGTAACTGCACTACATTGCGGTGTATTAATCCACAGTTTTCTTATGGTTCCTGTGTTAACTCAGAGGTTACGTGGTTCGTCTTTGAAAATATGAAAAAAGTGTTTAATCAGAAAGGATCAATCAATAAAGGCAAAGCAACTGGAAAATGAATAAATTTTCTTTCACAAAGCGAATTAAGAACTAAACTAGAATCTGTAGGATGTTCTGTTATATACAGCTTGACTCCTCCAACCATTTTGTATACGAAAGCTCAAAAGCCATAATTCAGACTTCATTATACTATTTTTTAAATTTTATTCTTTTTCAGAAATATTCTTTATATAATATTTATTCTTGTATTTCATATACCACCTCACTGACATAAAATGAACACAGTAAAGGAGTTAAGAGTATAAACCTCAGTGAGATCTGCAGAAAGAAAATGAAGTAAAGAGAAAAGATGCTATTAAAATGCAAGTGTTTTCAATACGGTGTATTTATCATTAAATTATTCATAAAATGTCCCTATTTTTCAAAAGTGGCACTCAAATATACATTACCTGGAAGCTGCATTTCTTTATGACTCTAATTTCCAAACATCCTACCTTAATTTAATTTTTCTAAGGCAGGATTTCAGGCAAGTAACAATCCAAAGAGTAACAAGATTCTACACACTGAAGTATCCATCATTTCAACCACATTACGTTTCTCCTGTAAGTTTTATTAGTCATTTAAGTCTTTTGTGTTAGTAACCAGAAACAGGGCAATAAAATATAGGAGAAATAATCCAATATTATCAGGATGACGGCATCAGGCATTTTGAAAAAGCTTTTGGTTTGGGAGTCTTTGTTGACATTAGGGGAGACTTAAGCTGCTGAGCTTTCTGTATACTGTCAGTGTCCTCAAATAGGAGATAAACACACTCCGCTGATGGAAAAGGTCAGAAGACACAGCAATCAACTTTTAACAGCATCTAAGTCCTTTAAGCAAAGGAAGATTTGTTCAGTACCTACAGTTGGTAGCAAAGGGCACCTGAGAAGTTACAAGAACTTGTCATTGCTTGCTGTACCAGATTGTTTTGATCCATCAACAGAAAAAAACACACTTCCTTGACAACGTTATTTAGGGAAAATTACTAGGGTTAGAAAGGAAGGATTCTTATCTGAAGCGTACCTAAAAAGCATTGCAAAGCCCAAGGCAAGCACTCAAAATGGAGCAGCTGTCAGATTACAGTGTTTGAGCGTGTTGAGATATTTTAGGCCACCTGGACACCAGCTCCTCTGACAGGTAAAGGCAGCGACTGTTCTTCAGCAATCAATTTCAGCTACCCTTTCACAAGCATCCTCCTCGCTTCCTCCAGGTATCACAGTACACTCAACAGACTGGTTATTAGGCTACTCTCAAATCACCTTTGCCAGGTGGCCAAACGCCCACGGAAGCATCAGCTTCTAACCTTCTATTTCTCAAAGACATGCAGTCTTGAAATGCTGGTGTGCTCTAAGGAATAATCTCCCCCTCAAATTTAATTTAAACGGGCAACCCAATTTAAAGATATCATCATTATTAGCCCTGTCTTGTCATTCCCTCATCCGTGGATTTTTATCTCACTGTGAAGTAAGAGAAAAAAAAAAAAAGTGTATCTGTGACCAATTTCACAATTTAATGGACAGAATCTGCATATTAGATCCCTCAAATTATCACACATAGCTTGTGTGCACGTGGGCACACACATTCTGACCTTGCTTCTCAACTACTTATAGTACATGGTTTTATTTAACATATTATTATGTTTTTCCACTTCAAAGTAAACTGAAAGTGTTATAAAGGCTCAGGAACAATTATTTTAGAAAAAGAAAAAGGTTTAAAAGAGGTAATTTTGATATTATGATACCACCATGAAAGACAATATACCAAAACAACCAGCCTTATTAGGTTGCACAGGCAGGGATGCAAGGATGTGGATACCTTACTAGGCATCTAATCACAATCATGCAGTTCTTAAGTGATTATGCCAAATAAGTTTCCCAGTGTCTCTATAAAATACCAAGCTCTCTAAAGACTCTATCCAGTGCAAGTCACAGGTTTGCTGTGTTCCTTCAAAGCCCTGAAAGTTTTTATGGCTGCAGTTCAGAGTCTGGACAACTGTTCCTGCGCTTGCGTTTAGGCAAGAGTAGTAGCGATGGGCA
Organism: Pedionomus torquatus; assembly: GCA_013398155.1. Taxonomy (NCBI): domain Eukaryota; kingdom Metazoa; phylum Chordata; class Aves; order Charadriiformes; family Pedionomidae; genus Pedionomus; species Pedionomus torquatus. Next base: position 833,816 of record VZRU01004978.1, on the reverse strand, counting down.
GACAGCACCACACTATGGTTTAAATCGCATGTAGGGGAAATGGAAAGGTAGAAAAAATAATTCAGTATTAAAAAAAAGAAAAAAAGTGGAAAAATGACAAGAGCGTCGTAGTATATTGATGGAAACAGATGGAAATGTAGCATTTCACTGTACAGGGAGGGCTGCTCATGTCACTTGGAGGATGGTCCAGTCCAAGGTCACCAAGCACTAGAGAAATCTGTGTTTAAGCCTGATTTTTCGTTCTAAACACTGAACCACTCCAGCAGTTGATCCAATGATGGAAAAGCTTTGGTTTAGCATATTTTCCTATCTAAACTGTTGATATAACAGGGTCAGTTGTGTACTAAAAATCATTTGCAAAGCACTGCTACTGTCTGTGGTTGATAGCATCAGAAAGAGCAATACTGGAAAATGCCTAAAGTATCTCAACAACATAGAAATATTAATCATCAGCCATACAAACCATACAAAAAATTATATTAACTGTATACATAAATAAAATATACATATGATCATAAAACAAGCAAGAAGGTCAGATTAAAATAGACCAGCAGTTAAGCAGGGAGACAAGAGTCTTGGTCTACCCTTTCAGGCAAGCATCCCAAACTTTGGTATATTTGTAATTATCAGGTCTGGCATTTTTCTCTCCACCTTAACAAAAATTCCATTCTCAATCAGAAAAACCTTCCTGATTAAAACCAGTTGTAACAGAATAATTTTCTATTGACACAGCAGCAACTTTCAGAAAAAACACATTTAATAAAAAGACTTCTGATGAGCTTTAGTGTGCCAGTCAAACAGTTAAGGAAAAAAAGAGAAGCGGCACCACGGCAATCCTTCATTTTTGAGCAGGACAAGGGCTCCCAAGGGCTGGGTGCGGGAGCGGACGCAGGCAGTGCCACGGGGGCTCCGTGAAGAAGGCTGTGCTGCAGGGTGGGTGTAAGAGAGAATGGAATGTGGGGAAGAAGGATGGTTGCAATGAAGAGTGGGAGGAGGAAAGGGGATTTTCACATTAGAAAGGATATAACCTATATGTGGTATGGTGCATATGGGGGAGGTATCATAAACTGACCACAGCTACACTACCTACAGATGTCTGTTCTGCTTTGGCTAGTAGATTGCTTAATACGGATAGCAATTCAAGATTTTTAATAAAAATCCAAGGCAGCGAGGTCCAGAGCTATAGAAACACATAAAGAGTAATCTTATCTCTTTTGACATAATTACATTGTATTTGCTTTCTTCATTACTTTCCGATTATTATTTGTTTTTTCAATTTGCAAACATATGTATGTCAAAAGTTAGCATTGGTTTTAGCCCTTTTTTATCTCTTCTCACACCAAAAAGGGGATGAAAATTCATTATTCGTTTATATCAACAGTGCAAAAATTTCTTTCAAAGTGCATTTTTCATGCCTGTTAAAATATTACATTTCCCAGACTTTATCATTATGTTTCAAAAAACTGCAGAGAGCTGCCATCCTTCCCCTTAGATTTCCAATATATACATCATCAGAAACCAGAAAGTAGACACGATTCTGGTATTTCTATAGTAGACCATCATCAGAAATCGGCGAGGTAAACAAGAAAACCCCCACTTTTCTGTATCCTCCTGGACCCAAGGACAATTTAGATGGAAGAACCACACAAGCAGCTGAATAGCTTTCAAAGAAAGGTTACTGTAATAGTTATTAAGATATGAAGTAAATGCTGAAATTATGTATGTTTAAATATTAACTATTCATTAAAATAAAGAGAATGAAAAATTTTAGGTAAAAAAGCTATAATTAAATACATTCATACGTAAGTCAGTGCAATTTGGTGTAACTGATGTGGTGGCACTTAATTTTTATTCCCAAGTCTCACATAATTTTAGTTCTGCAATTAACTGAATGGGCCAACCTATTTCTTTACTGAATTTTGCAGTAATTTTTCCTTTCTAACAAACCTGTCTTCTCTGAAGATAGTATAATGTATTTAAGATTCATTTGTTATCTTCCTGATAAATGTACATAATACATTTTACTAATAATACCTGGAGGACTGATGAAGTTTCTGTGCCTATCACACTCCACGGAATTACAGAAGGATCAAATGTTCACCTCCCTGATAACTACAGGCTCCAAAAATTACCACCTATTTTAGATTATTGCAGTAGGCTGTTTGATATGGAAACCTGATTAACCTGATGAATATGTTAAGCTCCAGTTTCCCACATGCAAATAACAGTAGGGATCTCAAAATCGCCAATTCACACTAACAACCAAATAGCCCCAGTGAATTCCTGAAACAGACAACGAAGCCATTAAACCCACAAAATAAACACATTGGAATGAAGCATTAGCTGTACTTTTAACATTAACACATTTAACATATTTCAGTTTAATTTGTTCTTAGTTTAATTTCAATTTTATATAGCATGCCACTGTGTCTGTTACCATGGCACTTAGCAGCTTCTTATCTAATATCATATTATAAAATAGTTTATCGAGACAGTATTTTTTTTAAACAACTCTTTGTGACAGCACCCTGCTGTAAACCTGTCACAAGAAATTGAGATACTACTGCAAGTTACTATTCAGGATTTAGAGACTGATAATAAATACATTTATAATACTGGTCCACATGCTTTTATTTTTATGGAAAAAGTGAGTCTAATGTATGTGTAACTGCAGCAGACAATCACAAGTAGTAATTACTAATAGTTTTCTGCATATAAAGAGATGAAAAAGCTTTCCTGCATAACATCTGCCCCCAGCCAATTTCAGTGGTACACAGAAACTGCGTGTACATAAAAATGATAAATGCTGAGTGAGCTATACAGAAAACACTTCTCAGCTAGAGCTCATTCATAGATTACCCTCATGGAATCTCATTTAAATGCAATACAAACGACACTTAAGTCTGCCAAGCTTCCATATCACTTCTACAAAAGCATCAAAGGTGAAGATTTCCAGATTGGTTTCCCCGTACCGATTCGGTGGTGACTTTACTGAAAGATAAAGATGAGATGAGAAAGACGTTACCTGACTGGACTCTGTCCCAGCAACACTAAGATCTTGAATGGATCTGCGCCTCTGCTGTCCGTTTCCTGCTGGGAAAAAAACAAAACAAAAACAAACCAGTGAAATCTATTCAGAACAAAATAAGAAGGGTGCGACTGTTGCAGAGGAGCTTGGAATTTGTACAAATCCACAGAGAGAAAGTGAGAGAGGGGGAGAGAGAGACAGCTGCAGGATTTTAACTCAAAACATGCTGGCCTGTCAACAAAAAAGTATACCCTAATACAATAACCCCTCCTACCACATGAATAGCTGCTGCACTCTACTCCACCATCTTCTGTCACATGTATTTGATCAGGCTTAGTACTCGGGGCAGGAGCTGATGACGACATCTATTTCAAGTGCGTTACGTTATGGGGATTTCTAAAAGCTAGACCGCAAAGATAACAGGCTGCCAGCTTTAACCTGTTGCTCTTTGGCGTGCTCAAGGAACACAGCAAGGACTTCTGCCCGCGTGCAGCTGCCCTCCCCAAAACTAAGCAGCAAAAGGGCTTCCTTCTGGTCTTTGTCTCCTTCAGATGAAGGAAACTGTGTCCTGCTCTCATGCTCTGAGAAGCGTGAAAAGGGGACTGTTCAGCTAAATCACATCTTGCCATCAACCTACTGAGCACAATGCTGTAATCTTTTCCTCTTCTCCTTCCACCTGTTAGCAATTATCCACCGGTGACAGCTACATAAAACAGTTTAAATTTTAACACTGACACGCAATCAAAGGCATTTCCAGGAAACAACGTCTCCTTAAAAATAAAAGGAGATTATGCAACAGAATCTCCCGGGCTACTTTGATTTTTATTACGGCGAGTGTTTATATTGTCTCTTGAGAGCAGGTCAGCTGTCCAAAAGGAAACACCAAAATGTCCCCAGTGACAGCTGACAATGCTCAAAATTCTTGCTCTTGGCTCTGTGTGACGTAACTTTTCTCCAGGAGGGAAGCATCCCAAAGGCATCCTGCAGCCACAGCCCCTCACCCAGAGACCCTGTGCCCTACAACGGGCATCGCCTTTTTGACCTTTTAGATACTTCTCATTCAGCATCATTTCCACGTGGACTCCGCAGCCTGGCTTTGCTTTGACAGGCGGTTTGATTTGCAACAGTCACTACAAAAATGTAAGACTATTTAATAGTAATCAATACATCTCGCAATATCATACTTTAAATTTTTAATTAGATACTATCACACGTAGGAACACTCTACCACAGAACAAATACAGGAAGTTCTCAGTGTCACTTTACCAATTCGTCATGACATTTCATAGCCTAAAATTTATAAAAAATACTATGAGAAACAAGCACATAAGAAAGTCAAGAAGGATTCTAGAGTGGGAATATATTCTTTGCTCTAACTACAAACGAATTTCAATTGCAGCTTTTCTTGGTGATGATTTTTTGCTTCTGAAATTCAGGGAAAATATATGCATACCTAAGCAACAATGACTATAATTAGGCTCAATGCTTTGCCATTAGAGATGGTGTGAATGACAAATCTACATCAGTATTTCTGAACTTGCTTGTTTGCAGTGAACTTTTGAACTACCTAACCATTTAGCAAACAAGATTATACATTTAATGGAAGTCTGTGCTATGGATACTTCATCAGGCTGCCGCAGCACACCTCAATATTCAAGGTACGGGCCATCCACCCATGACCAATACAAAATTATGTGCATGTTTCATTCAAGAGCACTGTTATAAAATTAGCTCAGCTGAAATAGGCTTGCAAAAATATCTGAAATTCTCATTTCAGATTAGCAACATTTGTGAATTTAAAGAACCCAGCACATGTGTTGCTGAAATATTAGAAGATGGCTGCCAAAACATTAAAATAATCAGGGTGGGGTGCAAGAAAGAAAAGAAAATGCCTTGGGGGGGTGGGGGCAGAGGGGAGGGAGAATGAGGGGCCAAAACTACTGTGTTGTAATAAGTGAACATTTTTAAACAAAATACCTTCCAGTTAGTAGCATGAGGGAAGAGCAAGCTCTACTAGGCAATGCCATTTTAATTAGTGTAACTACTGCAGACATCTGGCAAATAGCTTAGACAAAGCAGGAACAGACTACGAATCAACAAATACTTATTGCTCCAGATTCAAGACAAATTTAAATTGAAAAATATGCTATACAACATACCATCTTTATTTGAAGTTATCCCTATTTCTCTATGCTTTCCTCTCCGTTTTGATCTTGTTCTTACCTCTACATCCATTAAAAACTAATTTTTTCTCCTTATAAGAACTAAGAGATTTGTAAATGTATAGAAGTTAATACACAGTAGCTTGATGCACTATGTCAGGATTTCAGTGGTTTACAGGATTTTAAGATTAAAAAGAAAATCAGACATAAACACTTCCTGACCTCAAAAAAAAAAAAAAAGTTTCACATACTGTTGTTAATTTTCTAAAATGCATTGCTAAAGGAACAGGAAACTTCCATCATGTGCTGCCCTGCATACTTGAGTAAAACCACATTCTATAACTTATTAAGGCTTTTGATCACTCTCGCCCCGGCCAAATATCCAGACCAGCCACAAGCTCTTCTTCCTGCCCTTTAGCATATACTTGTGTCTCCTTTTACACTCCCTTATTTGCACAGAGTACTCTGTCTTCCTTACACACCTACAGGACCCAAACCTCTCTCCCAGGGCAGGACAAGCAGGAAGGCCAACAGCACTAGAAGATATTTTAAAAAGTTACGACACTGATATAAGTTCCAGAATAATTAAGTGATCTGAGGAGACAAAGGTGGAATTTCTGGCTTATTTCTGGTTTGAAAAAAGTAGATGGAAAAATGACAGACTTAAGGCATCTATAGTTCCTACCCACTTTCTAACAACACTCAGCAAAACACGTCTGTCCTGAGTAATCATTCATGCAGTGTCAATGCTGTAAAAATCTTAATGCTGTGGCACGGTTTCAGATCGCAAAATTACAAAGCCAAATGTATGGATACTATATGCATGAGATGTCTAACGTTACTGGTGAAGAAAAGGCTGTACTTGAAGGTTTATTTGCAAGATGCTTCTTGACTGGTTTGAATCAAAAAGGTGTTCTGATTATTTTCTTGAGCCTATTACAAACTGTACTTAGATTATATTTTTGTTTCTTTAAACATACAGATTCTTAAGCCCTTTGTATTTACTAGGGATTTAATTTTTCATATATATCTAAAAGAATAAAATGTCAGTGCTTATTACCTATGCTATAAATGGAAAAAAAAATATGCTAATACTTCACTGGTCTATCCAGTTGCAGGATAGCACCACTGAAAACTTACTCGCCAACCTGTTACACAAAAAAGTCAATTAGTTGATCCATTTCTCAGGTTTTAAGTTTTGTAAGCTAGCAACACAAAATAACATCTTAAACAAAAGTTCTGTTCACCTTTATTTAAAGCCATTTAGAAAGAAGAGCAAATATACGTAAAGAACTTCCACTTCTGCCAGCATTGTGACTTCAACTGATCAAAAATTTGCATTTTACGACCTTGGTAGCATAATCAGTTCGTGGATGAGAAGCAGCTGAGGCAAGCCATTAGGAAAAAAAGAAAAACCCAGTGATAGCCAACGTAGTGCTCATAATTCTAAAATAGCCCTGCCCCAAAGCAGCTGACTCATGGTGAGATGCCCGCGCGGTGCCTCCCCTCTCCAGCAGCAGCTGCTTCTCCATCTGCTCAGAACTTGGGGCAGCAGCACGGAGTGGGTCAGCACTCGCACTGCCCCCACGGACGGACACGGGCAGTTTACCCCACCAACGGTCATGCCCGGGGAAGTTCAGAGAGCTGGGTATGAGGCAGAAGCGCTAAGGAATGTAACGGCCTGGGATCGAGATGGAGGTGCTGGTTTGGGGGTCTTGGACCCACAACTAGAAGAGGAAAAGCCTGTCGAGAGGCCAGGACTGAAAGCCATGTGCTGAGAGAGTAAGGAAAGGAAAGAGGTGAGAAATAGGCCACGTTATATTGTCTTTAAGATAACTGAGTGAGGTACTTTTGAATAACTGCTTTAGTATACAGATAAATATAATTTTACTGGGTGGATTAATTTACACAATTAACCTTTTTTTTCTGGCCTTGAGATTCTTACAGAAAAGCTGTTCTGACAAGTAAAAAACTTTTAATACACAGCCCAGACTTATTTGTTGACAATTTACACCTTTTCTCCAGAGTACCAATACTGCCTTTTCTGCTTAAGTAGTTCTCTCTTCCTAGGCTTTAGCTGCAGATTCATCTATAGGAAATAGTTAGTCATTCCTCAGCTTTCATTTTATAGGCTGAAAACATCATGCTTTCAGATTCTTCTTTATATTCTCCACACCATCCTAGTAGCTCTTCTTGCTGTTACTTCATGTATATTTTTTTTACATGGCTGCCCAGAATAGCATGTCAAACTCATGATTAAACCTCAGCAAGGACCTGTAAAATAGCGTTAAGAGTTTTCTTGTCTTTCCTGGAAATGAATCATTTCACATAGGTTTTTCACATCTGCTGTTTTTTACTTGTGGCTTATGCTACCTGGGATTAATCTGCATGTGTCTGCTATGGTCTTTTGTCATAGAATCACAGAATCTTCTGATTAAAATAAATTGTTGCTTAAAGAGAAATATATGACTCACTGTGCATGACACTGGATTTTACCCTATTTCTAATTTTTTCCCTCCCCATTCACTACAAAATCCACCCTATGCAATACTCTAGTCCTCTTCTTATAGTTGCTTCTGATAAAGCATTAACAGTGAATTTCATTATCACTTTTTAAGGTAAATTTTGAGAAAATTCTTTAATATGCTTGCTCTAATCCTATACCTTCTTTCATTTCTGCAGGTTGCAATTTCTCTCGTACCTATTCCAAATTCACCTTGGAGTTCCCATCCTGTTCAGCTCAATTAAAATAGTCCAGGCAAAGAGTATCTAACTGACTTCCTCTGCCTGAATAAATAACATCAATAGATGGGTACAATTTATTTTGTGAAAATGACAAGACCTTCTATTTGACTGACTTTTAAATTGTTCTCTAAAAGTCTGAAGGTTTCTTGGAAGCCTCTGTGCTGTCACGTGCAGACAGTGTGGGCAGACCAGAGGCACTGAGTTAGGTTCTAGATCTTATTTACCAGGATCTCATCATGTGTTCACCCTGCAAAACTTGAGAAATCTCTTCACTTTCTCTTTCTTTGCTCTCTCAGGGTTTCATTTATGTCATGGCAGCCCAGGACTGTTTGAAAAATCACAGTGGTAAGGTACACCAGTAAACTTTCCTACCAATTTGTTAGCCCCAATGCCAAATAGTTTTTCTATTTTAAAAGGATAGTGTTATCATTCTTTGGAATCTACTTTTTGACATTCTGTGTTTTTATATGTAAATTTCAATAAAGTTATTTGAAAGAAACTTTTGTGCAAAATTATCTTTTACAGTCAATTTTTAAATAGCAAACAACATCAGGATTTATAAGGAAACTTCCTCAGATAACACAAATTTAGAGTAGAGGGTCCACAGTTTTTAATGGACCTCTAGATTAGCAGTAGATACTATTTACTTGCACCTCCTGCCTCCAACAAATCATTTTGAAGTGATGTACATAGCGCTAATGGTATACCTATCAGTCTGGGATTGATTATGCTTATTTTTAGCCTTTGAAAAGTATGAAATGGAATACACTTTGACTGAAAAAAAATTTAAGAAAAAAGAATGGGAAAGGAAAACGATATGCTGCTAACTATAGATTGGGGATAGATGATAATTATTCATTGAAGTCCCAACTGAAATTACCAGCTATGGTGACTGATTATCCTACTCTTCTGTCTTTCAAATCCTCTCCTAATAATTTCAGCTTTCGTTAACTTAAAGACAACAGAAATACCTCATGCAGACACATTTTAGCTCTAGCAAAGTACAGTCAAAGGTAAGAATCACATAGATTAAGTGTTAATTGGTTTTAATCACAAACATCATGTGGATATGAAGTTCTATACGTACTGTATTTTTTGTTCTACTAATATCTGATTAGATTAAAAAATGGGTGCTCATACACAGCAAAGGTCAGGGCAAGCTAATTACCTAGATAGGAATTTTTCAACTTAAGCCCGTTTTCACCAAATGAGGTACTGTAACAAAAGACTGCATGTATAGTTTTGCACTGTAAGAAGACTCTTAGTGTGAAGATCATAAAGGAAAAAAATCCTTTACCGATAAAAGTAAATTTGTACTAGAAGATCACATTGTTTACTGATTAAAGTAAGCTTGTACTAAAATCATAGACTGTTTTGGGTTGGAAGGGACCTTAAAGATCATCGAGTTCCAACCCCCCTGCCATGGGCAGGGACACCTCCCACCAGACCAGGTTGCTCAAAGCCCCATCCAGCCTGGACGCTTTCAGGGATGGGGCAGCCACAGCTTCTCTGGGCAACCTGTTCCAGTGCCTCACCACCCTCACAGGAAAGAATTTCTTCCTAATATCTAATCTAAATCTCCCTTCTCTTCCAGTTTAAAATATGTTGTTCTTTATAGAGACATTATGAAAAATTATTGGGATAATTTCTAGTTCTGTCCTACAGCAACTGGAGCAAGAAGTATTTTTAGCAGTCTGATCATTATTCCGGCATCTTAACCAATTGACCCGTTCACCTGGGCTGCGATACCTGGTATGATGATCTCAGGGACATCCAGAATGTTGCCAAATGAAGCAGTTTTACGATGGCCTCGTTTAGGCTTGGAATAGGCTGAAAAAATACACATATACAATACACATGCAAAACACTAAAATGGCAATAGCAAAATTATTAAAATTCCTAATATTGCATTTTTCATAAACTTGGTTAAACTATAGTTCATGCAAAAATGTGTCATGCAGAATAAACTGCATTGCCTTCCACTCATGCTTACACATAGTAAAGCAACTGTTAAAAAGCAAAAAATGCAGAACTAGCCGTCATTACAACACTGTGTAATTAGTTATCGTTAGCAACACAAAAGTCGGACACAGAAAGCAGCATGGCAACAAGGAAGGGAAAACCAAATGTGATTATCCAAAGAAAGGACAAGTTAAATTATTTCAGATCATGTGTATATTCAGAATAAATTCTTGGTTGCTTGAACTTATATAACATTCTCTTTAGTGTTAGGTACAAACTATTTTATAAATGAGATTAATAGTTGGGTACGTCCGTTGCTTTGAATCCTGTCATTTTAAGGGAAATCTCATCAGCCTCTGAAAAAATACTTACTTTTATTTCATTTGAGAAGTATTCCTGCCTTTCATATGTCTTATTAGCATAGATTTTGTGTTTTGCAAACTGGGTATCACTACCAAATTTTTTATTTATGAACAGTATTCAAGAAATATTATATATTTAAGAATAAATCTAATCATACACAGTTTATTTTTATTTTACTACTTCTGTAGTTTAAGTTAAATAGTTCCCATTTAAAGTCTGAATATATCTCCCAAAGGTAGAACACTGTGGCACATCCAACTCAAACTTACTCTTACTAGTAACAGATGGAACAAGATTAAATAATTCCTGACCTGATTTACTCTTAACAACTGCCAATTCTCACCCAGCCACACAATTTTTACCAGGTTCACAGCATATTACTTTTATCACACAGTCTACAAGATTAAAAAACAAAGCTAAACCAATACAGTGTTGCTTTCCGCTTTTTGAAAAAGCTAGTCAGATGGGTTTGACCTCATTTCTAGTTATCCCCATTGCCCGACTTCTTAAAAAAAAACAAAACAAAAGAACTAGTATGTTCAATATATACTTTTTTTTACCCCAAGAAAAGAAACCCTGAAGCCATAAAAACAGAAAAAATCTTAGAATATTCTGAAATAATCATTATTTTTTAGAGCAATGTACTTTAGGAAGACAAACCAGGAAGAAGAAAACTAACACAAAGAAGGGCTAGGTAATCTCCACTCATATAAAAAAACCCTTACATTGTCTTTAGAGTGTCAGTGACCAAAGTGAGCCCTAACATATTTTAAAATAAAACCAGCATGTTATTGCTATCAGGTAAGTACACAGCTGCCTTCTGTGTTAGGAAACCTTCAGAGATATTCAGGGTGAGATGTGCTACACAATCATCCAGTCAAAGACTGACAATACAAAAGACAAATCTGGAAATAAGGCTTTAAAATAAGAACATAAAAAGTAAAAAGTGTTTATGGCAAGAAAAATTATTATTTCATGAGTAACTTCAGTATTTAGTAAAATAAGATCCTGGAATAACCATAATACAATGAAGAACAAAAATGACATAGTCATGGTATACAAGAAAGCCAGAACACGATGCACATTTCCTTATTAATTACAATTACTCAATTGTAGTCTTAAAAATCTTAAACCCTAAGTTTAAGATTGGTAGAGAAATACCAGAACAGCTAAATAACCCTGGACTAACCAAAGTAACTTTCACTGATTATTTAGATCTGTAGTATATACCATAACAAAAAATGAAGTTTGCCTACATTAACACATAATAGCTTTGATGAAGAAAAGAGACAAGAAAGTGTTTGCCAAGTGTATACATTTTTATTAATTCACTCTTTTGGGAAGAATAAAGATTGCTTTCACGATAAAATTATGTATTTATACTTACACATAAACTCCAATTCACTCAAGGATTCAATGTTTAGATGCAACAGTTTATAGCTATCTGAATCAAACCTGGCAAAGCACCTGTAGGTTTGGCTTTTTTTTT
>VZRU01004978.1:797434-822042 GCA_013398155.1 Pedionomus torquatus | reverse complement strand
GGGGGGGGGGGTGTTTGATAACTTTTGCTTATCTGATGACTAAAATCTAACTATGGTTCTCTTTCTCAAATCTGTCAAAATGGATTTTGAAACATGCTGAACTTTAAACCCGTCTCCTAATTTTAAGAGATTATAGGAATAACATTGAAGGCAATGTTATTTTAGAAATTATGCTAGTAGAGATGGAATAACATTATTTCAAATGCAAAGGAGAAAGGAATAGGGCTGATATTTAGAAGTCTTACAATGATTGTTTTAAAAAGCTAAACCGTCTAATTCAACAAGAGTGATCTATTCCACAACCTTGAAAGTACCCAATTAAAATGCTCAATCTTGTTGAGTGTACAACCGTGAAGCAAGCCATTTCCCCCCCCAATTAATAAAGGACAATACAGACTACGTGAAAAAATGAAGTATTTTCATATAGCAATTAGTATTAACGTTTTGTAAGACTATGCACATTTTCCATCTTCCTTCCTTCCAATTCCTTAGTCTATCCCCCAAACATCCTTTAATTTTACCTGTGATGGAAGCTATCCTTGCTTCTATTTCAGACATGTCAGCACTCATCCTTTTGGCTTCTCCTGAAACAAGGGCTGACTGTGGTCGCGCACGCACATCTGACAAGCTCTCCACACTGCTCCCACGAGACGGGGGTAAACTCAAACGGCCAGGATCACCCTGTTTCAAAAGTCACATTTTTAAAGAGAAAAGAATTTTGCAGAAGCCCCTCCATGATATGCACCATACGTAAGTTAAAATTTATTTCTAGAATGTGTGTTTTAAAAGTGACAAGATTTAAAATTTATAATTCAAGAAACCGTAAATTAGCTATTATTGCCATATCAGAATCAATTATCTGCAACTTTCAAAAGAATCTAACTTAATACAGATTAAAATTTAGTAGAATTAGGCAAATATTTTGACAAGAGAATCTTTTGTATTTCTTCGTTGTAGCTGAAACAAAATGTAGTATTTTCAAAATTCACATAAATGTTAATCCTTTTATGTCGTACTAGCATTTTGGTTCTAAATTAAGGCAACAATTTTCAAATGCAAGATTTTTTTAACCTAATGAATCCCTTTAAATAAAATGAATTATTTTTTAAATTTCATTAGAAATCTTATTAGAGCCTTCCAGTTTAGCTTTTTAGAATCATTCAATCTTTTTCCATCACCTTTCATATTCTATTCCTATAACTAACTGGCTTCAACTTTGTATAATTTTTGAAAGAAGACACTGATGTTTCATAGCAGTTACAACACTTTTGTCCCTCTTTGTCAATTTCATTATTAGGGTTCAAAATTGCATGCATTGTCTTACCGGCTGCTTGGCTGTATTTTTCATTTGCTGTGCCAATTTTGATTCTAAACGTTTAATAGTGTCATTGGTAGAAGCTCCTTGGAAGTCACTTGGTTCCACGTTAGCATCACTCTTGTTACTTGTGTTTGTAGAAGTGATGTCCATGAATGAACCTAGAAATCAATAACAAGGAAAAATATTTGAGAATTTCCATTAAAAATATTAATGTGCATCTCATCACTTGAGCATTCTTAGAAGCTTAACTTTAAAGCTACACTTTAAAAAAACTTTTAGGAAAAAGCAAGCTGCAAGACAGATCTGTCAATGTAAAAAGTAAAAGCACTGAAAAAGACAGATTACACGACTAAGGACTATACTGACAGTCAATCTCTAGCTCGCCCTGAAATTATTTGGTAGATGTTGTAATAATAACACAATCAGCAACCTTATTTACAATTAATGACAAAATCCATCATTAACTATAGAGGAGCAGAAATACCTGAAAAACAACAGACAGTACATATTCACAGTGATTCATCTTTTCTTAAAATCATGTGCTGAGGGGCAGAGAACAGCTAAAGTCAGTACAATGCTACAGCTGAGATTTTGTGTACATGGGTCACTAAACTGCAAAGTAGTCAAGGAAACTTTATCCAGAATAACATTAATTTGCTTGGAGATGGAAAACAAACTAACCAAGCAGTGGAAGGTGAAGACATTCAAGATCAGAAATAACGGAAGTGGGAAAACTGTACTCTAAAAAATGAGAGGACTGAACACTCTGTATTTTCTATTATTACAAGGATTTCTCTGAGGGCAAGACTACCTGAAAGCCTAGCCCACATCTTGTTGGATTCATCTTTCTAGTGAATTCCTTGAACTTAGTTTAAATTACTGTATTTACTGCGTCTTAACATAAAACTACTGCAAATTTAAATTGTGGAGATCATAACTGAAAGCACATACAGCTTTCTAGAAATGCTGACTCCTAGACATTACATATGAGTGAAAGTGCCAGTTGCTAGCAATCTTCATGGGGAAAAAAAACCAGAGATCTTAAACCTGGGCATTCAGAAACAGCTGTCATTATACGCTTTTTGTCCACTAAAGGTATACTTTAGCAAAGCCATTTGACTGAGAACGCTAAACATGATGTCGTACTCAGACTCAACAAAAACCAGAAATTCCTGCCATTGCTTAAGATTTTGGAAAGGTTACCATTCCCAATTTGAGTTCAAAATCAATATGAGAATATACTTTATAATCCATCTGCATCGTCTCACGTTGCTGTTCTTTTCTTTAGTACCTGTACTAGTGGCAGAGTTGCTTTGGCCTTCATCTGAATACTGGCAAGGGTACTGCAGAGGTTCATCAGCTCCTGGAAAGTACTGTGAAAAAATAACAATACTTTGATAAAAAAAGTAATTAACATTTTTAAAGAAATTTAAATATAAATAATAAAATTATGTATATGTATAAATATGTAAAAATATAACAACGTATAATGTTGATAATAATTTATTTCGAAGAAATGCAATACATTAAAATACACCTATGACTATTTTTACTAATTTCTCCAAATCTGTTATGAGTTAGCATACCCCTCCTATAAGGAATTATTTACTTCTCCTGTACTAATTTGATAAATATTATTAAAAAGAGAGGGAAGGAGAGAGAAAATATGCAAGCCCACCTTTTAAGTGTGATAAGAGGCATACCTCTCATAATTCAATTTTCCAACTTAATAGGTTTAAGAAATGGTTAAAGATACTAAAATAAAATTTTATACCCGCATCAAGTGTGTCATTATTTTAACTATTTCCTCCATGGATGGTCGTTGTGAGGGATCCTTGGACCAACAACGGGTCATTAAACTCTCAATTGGTTTAGGTAAATTTTTGATCAGTGGTGGCCGAGTACCTGTAATTGTAATAAAAAAAATCCCCTTAATTTGATAAATGGACTTTAAGACGACTGACAGTGACTGAAATTTCTAATTGCTAAATAAATAAATACAGGAAAATGTACAGTTATTTGCAGTTTGAAAGAACTTGCCTGTACTTAATTTTCTCTGTTACAAACAAAAAACCGATTGAAGAAATTCTTGATGATCTTTGAGGTCCCTTCCAACTCTAACCATTCGATGACTCTATGATTCTAAGTTATAATTACATATAAACAAGTAGAAAGAAAATTAAACTTTTCCTTTGACAATGGTTTGAATAAATTCACTGGCTGATCAAACCCAGCATGTTAGAATGGTCAATGAATATGTTACTGATTCCTGAAGAATAAAGCTCTAGCCCAAACCAGTAACAGCCTTTGGCTCCTAATGCTGTATTTGAGGAAGAAAAAAAAAAACTAAAAAAAACTAAAAAAAAAAAAGGAAAAAAGAGAGGAAAAAAGTCATTTTGAGGGCTGATTTTGCTCTTAACTTCCAGAAAAATTATTAAGAACTGGAAGTACCAATTTCGAGTGACTTTTTTCACAACTTATACACACTTTTAATCACATATTTTACTTCAACTGTTGTACAACTGTTCTGGTTTGAGTGTCTTTTTACTATTTCAATGAGTCCAATTAATGGACATCCATTTGTGTCTAATACATGAGATGTAGCAACATTTTGCATAGAAAGCAGCAAGTATTTAAAAAAGGATTAAACATAACAGGTAATACATGAAGTAAGAGTGCCACAGTGGTTTCAAGTGAGATGAAGTGCATCAACACTTCCTTCTTAAGAAAAAAAAGATGAGGAAAAAGAACAAGACAAACGAAAAAAGAGAGAAGTTTCTAAAGCAGAACTAGGGACAGAGAGAAAATCTGTTTTTCCCCTAAAGGATACTCCCATGCCTTACCAAGCCTTTGTGATTTATGACTATTACATTTACGCTTACTTTTACTTTGCTTTTCTGCAAGTCACTTACCGCTTCTAATCTCGATGACTCATGTCCTTGAAAAAATACAATGGAGAATTTATTTCTTCATTCAAAAGTGCCATTTGCGAACATCCATCTTTGTGCATTATTATGACTATAACGCTCATCCATCCTATCTCTGTCTGCCCCTTTCTCTTCTGCACTGAAGAGAACGCCTGTGCTCACCTGAGCTTCTACCATTTAGCAATGACACTCAGTCTGAGTACCAGCCTTCATTGCTTGTTTGTTTATTACGTCTTCCAAACAAGTTCATGCTTTCTTTGATGATGTCTTTCACAAATGGCAGAAACTCTTTGCAGACATTCACTGAGCTACTTCACTATCATTACTTTATTCTTCTTAAAACTCTGCTTTGCCATGGTACCTAAAAACATACTATAAAAAATGTTACACCTCTGGCATGAAGATACTACAGTCTATTATTCTGACCAATAACGTACCACTGCTTTCTTCTGTCCATTGAATCCAGCCATTGTCTCCTGTTTATATTCTAAGCTCCTGAGAATTTGTTCTGCATTGAACTAGCGCAGCAGAATCCTGCTCCATGACTGCAGGTACTTAGATATGAAGGTAAAACAATTCAAACAGCAGAAGAAAAAAAACCCTAAGCCAAACAGATGAAAACTGAAGTAATGTTTTTAAGGCCTAATGCTCTTGCAGGAATTTCTAGCACTTTTAAAAGATTAAGTTACTCAGAGATTTACTGTAGATGCCCAATTAATAAAAAAAAATAAATATAGCTTGGCTAACAGAATCATCATTCCTCCAGACAGAGAGGTTGTAGGCTTTTTTGTAGCACACGATTCAGATCACTTTTAAAATGTCATAACAAAAAGAACATGGCTCATTTCCCTTGTTGTTCATACACTAGTTACATGTAGGAGGAAATGGAAGCACTGGATCAGCCAAATAACGCAAACCCCACACTGACCAAGAAGTGGCAGAGCCTAATGATTAAGTTTTTTGACAAAAGTGCATATTTAATGAAGTATAAAATAGAAGAGCTAGTCATTTAAAGCTGCACTGTTAAGAACATTTAGCAAAAGTAAAGGTCAAGCACATGGCTTCAAATGCAATAAAATAATTTCAACTCACCATTGTGAACTGCCCACATTATGCGGAAAGCCGGACCACCAATCTCATCAAAAGGTTTCCTACGGGTGATTACCTCCCAGAGAATAATACCCCAACTGAAAACGTCACATTTTTCACTGTAATTGCTACCTGGAAGAAAGCCATCAATGTTATTTGTCTCGTTTCTATACAACACATTAAAAAGAAGTACAGTTTGAGCTGATAAATTGCTCTATATGCTTCCTTTCACTTCATATTTGTTTTGCTGAGAAAAAACAGTTTTCTAAAGCTGGCTGATTCACGCTAACTTAAGTCTGAAATCATTTGACAGTAGGATTGTTAAGGATGCCTCTCTCTGGAAATCAATCCTTTTCACTTGGAGGCATCTTGAAATGATAAAATGCATCAGTTTCCTTATAAAATTCAATTTATTAAGTTTCAAAGATCTCTTACATTCAGGATTCAACTGACTATGCTTGCTTCCTCTAAATATTTTTTGTCAACTCAGTTCTTCCATGTTAGTCACAATATGCCAGTCGATAACATCTCTGTTATATCCGTTGCTCTTCATTAATTACAGGTCTTTAACAGAACGAGTACATTACCATACGAACAAATCAGGAGATCCATCAATTCCTCATGATCTTATTTCCTCCCTGGTTATTATTCTCACTCTTTTTGTCATGTCATTACTTAATTAAAATTCTTGGACTTTAAGTTCAATATTTCTAAGATGCCTTTGAAAGGTGCAGAAGACATGTAGGTGATATGGTACAATGAATGAGTGTTCACACTCTGCAAGGAAAGAATGTGTGCTCTGTAACCGTAACTCATGCAAATACTAAAAAGAAGCGTGAATAGCTAATGGCATGACAAGAAATGCCTGAATATAAATCACAGAGATTTGCTCATCTGCCTTCAGACAAGGCTCAAAACCGGTATTGAGTGGCCAAGAGATTTTTCTGTTAATACATAATTAAAAGGCAAAACTGAGACAAATAATTTCATAAATAGTGGAATTAAGGAAGCCTAGTTTCATGTGCATACCCATCATATAGCATTCACTTGCGACAGGCTCCGTTCTACCTGTGAGCCACCTTCCTCTGCCCCCACCGCTAACAAACTGCCCCAGGACAGCAGCATGTTCTCGGACCAGTTCTTGCAGACCAGCCAGTTTGCATGGCCGAGACAGGCAGCAGCACAAACTACAAGTCCTAAGCGAAGGCATTAATTTAGACTTCTCCCGGCTATTGATTTTACAAAATTCATTATGGACTTGGCAGCCCCAAAACTCAGTGCTTGGGTCACCATCCCAAGGGCATTTTAAATGATGTGGACGTAGCTCTTAAGGACGTGGTTTAGTGGTGGACTTGGCAGTGCTGCGTTGATGGTTGGACTTGATCTTAAAGGTCTTTTCCAATCTAAATGATGCTATGATTCTTTAAACACCTGTATCGAAGTAGCTGAATGTGTAGCTGAAGGAATTCAAAAATTACTGAAGGGGAATAGCAAAATAAGTTTTACCAGTCAGCTTTTTTTCAGAGATGCTGGGAAAATTGTATCTGTTAACAAAGGCAGATGTTTGCAAAGGGAAGCAAAACAGTTCATTTCGTCTATGCAGCCACAGTGCTTCTGTGAAACAGCTTAAGACAGGGAAGGAGTGTTATTCTCCTGGAAATTCTCTTTTGAGCCTAAGAAGCCTTGGACTAATTCTGAAAACAGAGTCCAAAATAAGTGTGAGAGTATTCTGTATCGTTTCATTGTGTAACAGACCAAGGCAGGATAACAGGCAGACAAAATCATTCCTCTATCCTCCAATTATCTCAAAGCAATTTTAAACCAGTTTCTTCTAAAGGAAGTTCCGAGATTAGAGCATTTGCTCTCTTTCACTTTATCCTGCTCTAAATAATATTGTTTACAGTTCAATTGTTTGATCTGTGCAAGGCTTTAGGTACCCTAATATTTAAAATGGAAGAAAAATATTCTTAATTTAGGAAAACTACTTCAATGAGCAGTCTGCCATCTAAAATAGGTTCTTCTTGTGCCTTTATTTTTCTAATTTATAAGTGTTAGTACTAGAACAGTACTAAGATAATATTAGCATTTATTCTATTGTTGAATTCTGATGCAGTAGCATAGGCAAACAAATTTATAACATGTTTGACAAGATAATTTTAGTAGTTTAATGACTGTTTCAAGAGTAACTTGATAGGCTGCATCATAGAAACTGCAAAATTCCTTTATTCCTGGATACCTATATAAAGACTTGTGGCATTGTAAGTAAATGCTTTCACATGAAAGTACCTAAACCCCATGTAAACTGAAGGCTTTTGCTGCTGTCCAACAATACATCTGCAATACAAGATTTCTTTGTTCTGCCTTGCTGAATTCATACACCCAAGGAATTAGGATACGCACTGTAAACCCCTGCTATAATGTACTTCTTTCAAAAGCTGGTTTCGATTAAGATTTTTCACTCAAAAAAATAAATACATCTAGCTTTAACACAGATTGTCCTACTGATTAATTCTAAAAGAAAAAAAGATTATTTATACAATTTAATTTAATATTAAGCAACTATTAAGAAAAAAAAGCACTCCTAGTTAGAGTTAAAGAAATAGAGTAATTGCCTCAATATGAAGTGACAGAATGGAAAGCTTTTAGACCATAGAATGAAACAGATCACCCTTGGGTAGGTCCTCTGAGCAATACGTGTAGGAAAAGGGTACCTTCAAAACAAAAGCTCCAAAGGTGGTGTTTGGGAAGAAACACCTCCTAAAAATGTATGTGGACACATATAATTTGCTGCTTCTCTCTGGAATAAGGACAGTAAGAGAAAAGAGGCAACCTGGATCCAGAATCTGGGAAACAATTGTTGCCAAATATATGAAAACCAGAATGCTTGCTTCCTAAAGCAGGAAGATGACTTCCCCCAACCACCCTGTTAATCACAATGATAATTTAGGGTACTCACTGGCTAATAGGTGTTTAATTTGCAATCTAATATTGACTGGATTATTTCTGATAGGTAATATTGCTGCATGACTATCTAATTATCAAGTGTAATCAGTCTTCCCCAGCTACACTCCAAGAAATAGCTTGTTTTTCTACTTAACTGAATTAACTGTTAATGATAAAGTCCTCAGTAGGTAGGAAAGAGGAAGCACATCAAATCTCTAGATTACACAAAAAGCAGAAGACAGAGTTACAAGAAAGTGGGGGGCTGAAAATGAAGGCAATTATGTTCAATTTAGAGACACTAACAGAGAAATTCTAAAGATAAAAGCTGATCAGAATAGGGAGTGAAAGTAATGACAGTGTATTTAAGTGTCAGAAGAGTTTGAAATTACTTAAGAATCTAAGAAACTGCACAATCGTGGGGAAATATCGCTCTGCCTCTGTTTTACTTGCTTATGAAATAAAAAGCAGACGCTCTCTAAAGGTACTTCTTATGTAAATTTCAAAAATTACACAAATAAGGGTTCCGCATCTTCATGTAATTCATTAACATGATAGAGTTAATTTAATGCTGTTCTTCAAAACTCTGCACAATTATTTAATAATTTGGAGTCACACAGATTTTTAAAGAAATGCTTCACTTCTGCTGAGACTCTTTCAGCTGTTACCTCAAACTTTAGTACCCTGACTGAAATAAAGATTACGTGATGCACCTTTTCCTATACCAAATTAATTCACAGTTGCATCCCGAGAAAGAACATGTAACGTTGACACTGTAAATTTCTGTTACCTTCAAAAACTTCAGGTGCCATCCATGCAGCACTTCCCTTATTGTTGGTCATGTGTGTTTGAATATCACAAGCTGTACCAAAATCACAGATTTTCAGAACTGTCCCCCCAGCTACCAAGAGCAAACTGTCAAAGAAAAAACAAACACAAACAAATGTAAATTAAAATTGTAGGATGAAAGTCTGGTAATAGACCACTGGTTTTTTTATCCCAAAAACTATCATTCTAACACAGTTGAGTATCTAAGGCTTTGCTTCTCAGTGCTTTAGCTTTATAACTTGAGAAATAAGTAAGGTTATTTATGCCTATTCTGAACATATGAAATATTTTAAATTAATCAAAGATATGTTGGAATTTATTAATATTTCTACATGCTAGATTTTACATAAATGTATTTAGCCATCGTAAACCACTAAACATATATTGACAAAATTAGCTTCTCAGATGCCAGAGGCTGAAAATACAAGTGCTATAACAATTTTACTTGAAGATGAATGATCAAGACTCCCATTAATGTCAGTCAAAGTAGCTATTTATTTAAATGAAAGCACTTGAAGCTATATGTTAACAGCTCTCTAAATCAAAACTGGGGATACAATAAAGAATTCAAAATTTAAAGCGTGGCTTCACATAGTAATTTTATCTGGTACTAGCTGCAGGCAACCACCAAAAGGAGGTGATCCCACTGATCCCCAAATCTCTGTTTCCACCTGATCTGTGGAGACAGATCTGAGGCTGCAAAATGAGTCAGATCAACAGACCGGGCAGAAAACTGGGCACTTTTGCCTCAGTGGAAAATGATGGGAGATTCTGGCAGGGGTAGTGGAATAGGCAGAAGGAGGGGATGGAGGATATTCACACAGGGAACGAGCTCTAATATATCAAATATGATGTTAAAACCAAGCAACCAAACAACCACCCACTCCCCCAACGTTCTCTTATTGAACACCATGATCCATTGTAGAACAGTGCCATTTAAAACATTTCTGATTAGAAGCCTTATCCCTGTCAAAACCCTCTACCATGATGCAGGGCAGGAGTTGGATGCTCTTCCAGTTTAACATGAAATACCCGAGTACAGGTGATTTCCTGTACTGTGCACCACCATTCTGTAACTGCAGTTTCCAATCAGTTAAAGGTATTTCTTTCAATCGCAATGCAATTATTATAAATGATCTTAAATGCCAATAGTAAGAAAATACAAAATATGAGCCGTAAACCTACTTTGGTGGTTTCAGGTCTCTGTGGATTAGAGCCTTTGGTTTCATACTGTGGAGATATGCCACTCCTTGGGAGCACTGTAAACACCAGCTCATGGCATGTGCAGCAGTATAATGAGGCAGAGGTTCAGCACCGTGCAGCACTGCAAAACAAAGGCACAAACTAAAAAGAACTTTATTGCATATTACAACAGATACAATGGAGTTAACAACATACCAGTCACAAAGCTCTATGAAATCCCAGTAATTACCAAGGCCTCATCACTACAACTGAAAATATCCTTCTGCAGACTGTCAAAATAATGAAAATATCAAAATATTTTCCATTTTTAATATGTTTTACTGAATTTTAACATCAAAAATTGTGCATTAGTGTTGCTTGTTCTCGGCTAACTCTGGTAAAGTCTGTGTTAAATGTTCAAAGGAATTCACAGGTTAAGGAAGAATCTTTTCAGATATTCCACTGAAAAACATTAAGTGATTTGTATAAAACGTAACTAGATGATATAAAGAAACAAACCAGTGGACTGAAAAAGTGGTTTTTAAAAGCCCCCTCCTTTATCATTACAATTATTTGAAGAATTTCAAAGAACCACAGAACAAACTGGGTCAAGTAGGCCACCTACAGCCAGCTGTCCAAGACTGTGTCCAGGTGGCTTTTAAGTAACTCTGAGGATAGAGACATGCTTGAAACAAATCTGTACTTTAGATCATGTTTGCCCTAACAATAGCACAGCTCCAGGAAGACACTGTGTTGAAATGATACTCACCATTGTACAGGGAACCTCCTTCAGCATACTCCATAACAAGACATACCTTTGGGGGAGGAGGGGACAAAAAATAGGGATGTTTTAAATGCAGGAGGCAGAAAAGAGCTTTTGTAATCTGGAAGGAAAGTTCTTTGAGCGGAATTGTAAATGATCCATATGTAAGCTAATGCAAAATTTATCTATGAGGTAAGGAATCAGTTTGAATGACACATAATTATGCATATAAAACATAAATCAGTTTGGAGAGAATAATCTCCCTCTCCCCATCTTCAAACTTCAAGTAATTTGCCTTTACATATTATTTTAGTGGCTTACAAAAAATTTTAAATGCCATTCCAAAAAAGAATTTCACTAGTACTAAGAAAAAGGGAACGCAGCATTAATTTAACCAATTAAATAGCCTAAACTAGAATTAGCTATGGTCACATCTGTCCTGTCACAGTCCTTGGTTTTCTGCTTTGATAATTTGTAAGACTGTTTGCAGCTGTGGCAGAAAGAAAGAAAATCCTGAAAATTACATATATGGCAATAGGAAATGATTTACAAACTATGAAAAGTGTGTTGCTAATGTATTTTCTATTTTGTATTGCTGATTTGCAATTAACAGAACTGTAGATATGAATGACAGTACATATGTAATACACAGATGTTGTTCTGACAAACTGAATTATAATTAGTGTTTAGAAACAGCATTTGAGGTTTTCTTGCAAGAATTTATTTCTCACAGCAGGGGAAAGAAAAACAAAAACCTGAAAACATCAACCAACCTACATATTTGTTTATTTCCTTATTATGACTAAAATATACAAGATATATATAAAATATACATTTTTGAATGTCAAGTATACATTTTGTGCATTGATGCTTGCATCACCTTTGGCCATACTGACCAAGCTATAACTTACTGGGTTTAGACAGGCTCCATATAACTTGACAATATTGGGATGGTTTACTCGTGATAGTTGTCGAAGCTGCAATACAAATCAAACTTCATTTCAAACAATGGTAAAAAAAGGCTAATGCTTTATTTTCACATCTATAGTTCATACACTGCAACAGCAATTACAGTTTTATATATCTACATAACCCTAGATGGTGATTTTAGGAATAACAAGACTAATATCCCTGTTTGCATTTTTATTTCTGCAATTAGATTTGGAACTGTATTTAAAAGAAATTTTAAAGAAATTAAATTTAAAGAATTTTTTTCACGGTTTAGGTAAAATCATGCAAGTCATAAACACTGTGCAACTATGACTTTTATAGGCTTAGTGTTCTTTCTGGAACCTCCAACTTTGGAATCCTGATTTTCTGACTTCATAAACAACCTTAATCATACTGTCTTTAGATCATGTTGTCAGATGGTCTTTATTCACAACATAGAGAAATTACTGTTCTTAAAAAATACCCAAGCCCCACAACATTACGAAATAAGCCAGTTAAGGCAGTATTAATGTAACAATTCCAAGAACTGCTGCTTGTACTAACTGATGATTAGACTATTTTGCAGTGAATTTTTCTTTACCAGTAGGTAGCACACGACAAGGAAAAAGGAATTTTTATTCCCTTTATGCAGACTTCTGGGGCAGCTTAAGCTGTTCATTGTCCAGGGAGCTAATACAATTTTTTTCTGTACACTTCAGAAGTTCTAAAAAACCAGAGTGGAGTTGATGCTTGCACTGTGTAGGGTTTCCTAAATTACAGTAATTACTGAAGTATTTCTGGGCACATCTTCTCAGATCTCTTCTGAACACAAAATTGGTGAGAGACTGATCACATCTACCCACTATTAAGTTAGACTCAGATTAATAACACTGAAAACTTTCCTTGGTAATGAAGAACATACAAGCATTTACACAGAGAGGCCTATTACAAATGTGCTTCCTTTAACCCCTCAGTCTGTTACATTTTTAGATCTAAAATTAAGAGATTTATTTTTCACGTATTTAGTGTATCTTGAAAATCCTACATTCTAAGCAGCACAACACAATGTATCTCATTTAAACGTCATGGCTAACTTTTCATTTTATCTTGGGAAGTTTATTCTATGTATCTTGGGAAGTTTATCTTCTGAACTACTCAAGTAGTTTCTGAAGATGTAGAGATGGAACAGCAAGAATGGTTGCTCTTAAATGAGCTACATGTACTAATAAACTCATATGTGAGAAAAAAAAAATGAAATTATTAGAAATGATTTCAAGAATGGACCTGCTTGTATTAAGAACCTATGCTGTATCCCCCCTTGAGTGTTGATTGGCTCCAGGATTTTGGGGGGTATTTCAGCCACACCCTGACTTCACACTGGGACTGGATCCAGGAACTGGTGTTTCCCTGACCTGTGTGACCTCCTCTCTCCCCCTTTGCCTTCCAGCTTTTATGGGACGTGAGCTAAAGGAGCTTGCAATGTGCTCTGACAGCTGTCCTCTTCTGCATGACAAGGGGTTCAGGCCTGTACTGGGTACCACAGGTCACATCTACCTTGTGACACAGACATAGCTTTTAATACAGTAAATACACCCAAGAATTGAAGACAAGCTCTACCAAATCCCACCTTTTCCTTCAAACTTACTGTACCTCTACAATGAAGGCTTTTCTTTCAGATTCGCTTTCAATTTGTTTAATGGCTACATCTTTAGCTCGCCATTTTGCCTTGCAGACCACACCAAAGGCTCCTCTTCCAACAACCTACAACAAGATAATATAAAACACTTGAGTTAAAACTTGAAATAGTGAGGACTTCACAAGCAGAAAGTAAGTTTAACTTAGAAAACTGAAGACAGAGAATCACGATTCGTAGCAGCAATGTAATATTATGCTATAACACCAGCAAAACTGGCACTTCTAAGCTTCTTCCAGAGATCATTTACAGAAGAACTGGAAAACACACACACAAAGATTTTATTATTAGCATGCAGTAACAGTATTTCAAGTAATATTGTATGTATCCTGAGGAACAAAACGGATGCTTCTAGTGAAATAAATGCTTTTTGGGGAGATCAGAGAAGGTAAAGTGAGGGGAGAAGGGAGAGTGCAGAGTGGAAACATTTACAGATGTGACTACTAGAGCAGTTTATTCTGGCAGAATTTAATTTCGTTATCTTCTATAAATAGGTAATGCATATAAAGTGAATACTATTTTGGATGGAAAACTACACTTTCCAAAATTCACAAAATTCTTCACTATTAAGTCAATAGTTATTTGTGACTTTATCAAATAAAAAAAGGAAAAAGGGAGAAGAGGGAGGAATATTCAATATTGAAATGTAAAAATGCAATACAATTAAAAGACTCACAGAATGTTCAACTGCACTGTTGCATCCACATTATGAAAGAATAAATTAAAAAAATAAAAAGAACTGGTGAACTCACTCGTGAACAGGATGGTTTCTTAAAAGAAAAGTGTGATTTGTAGGTCAGTGAATAACCACACCTTCCCAGTGCAAAAGCAATACAAACTGCCTGCTGCCTGAGTCCTCATCTTTGGGGGAATTAACATTTAATAATTTTATCTCTTTTTTTGTTTTGTTTGAGATGGCCCCCAATATAGTAATAACTCAGAATGTAAATGAAGAGAGGGCAATTTGGTAGCCAGGTACATACAAGCACTTTTCAAAGATCCATGTCAAAGCAAACTGCCATGGATGTAAACCATGTCTGGGTTAGGTTCTAGCTATGTGCTTTCCTAATAAATAAATAGCGAAGTTGATTTCCTCTGAGAATGGGGTAGATAAGGCTGCTGAATATGAGAAAGTCCGCAATCAAAGGCCTAATCTGAAAAGGGGAAAAATACAAATTAAAAAAATAATCAAGATTTTGCATTAAGAATGATGGTGAAAAAGGGAAGCACATTCAGTATTTTTATAAGGTAAAGTATGGATATGAGAGATGGCTGCCAAGGAATGGTGATCAATGGCATTTTCCTCCTTTGGTTTCCTTACTACACAAATCAAATTCTTTTTCACTTTCACATTACAGCATGCACTTAGCCTTCCAGGATGTCCTGGCTTCTCACCCTCCACAGCAGTGGTTCATAGACTGAGTCCACCCCAAGATAGTTACAGCAGATCCACAGAACATGACCCATTCTGTCCAGTGTAAGAAGGGACACACTGATTGTAACCTCCTTCGCCAGCTACAGCATAGGGCCTGGACTCTTCTCTTCCTATAAAACACACCAACTATTTTCTTGCAGTCCCCAGCTGAGATTGGAAACACCAAGCTACATAAATGATAGTCAAGAAGCCTACAAAAATAGTACATATAAACAAACTGGAAACAGTGAGTCACCAGAAGACTCTGAAGTCCCAAATAGTCTCCCTTGGTATTTCCTTTTCACCTTCAGACCACATTTTCAATAAAACCACCCAATTTCTTGGGGTTGGCAGGCCCCCTACCCTTCTTCTACCAGCATGAGAGAGTTGTCCATTACAACCACTCTACTCATCTCGCACAGTGTGTGACCAGACCTACAACTCAAGAAAAATCTCATCAGTCTGTATGTGCCAAAAGTCTGCATTTCACAGAAGTCCTGACTTACTGAGCACATGGAACTGAGCATCCTGCTCACACCTAAGAAGTGCTATTGTCAGACAATTAATGAGAGAAGGATGTCACAGAGCAACTTAGGCAGGACAAACTGCACTGGCAGCAGCAATTCAAGGTCTGCTGCTCCCCTACAACATGGAGGAAGCCAAACTGGTCAGGTAACTGGGAAGAACTCTTTCCTTCGTTTAGGGAAAATGAAGCATTCACATAATGATATCTCTCAGCTGGACACAATTTGCCTTATGGTGCAAGGCTGGGTGAGACTCATTTTAGAAGCCTCCTTTTTCTCAACATGTCTTTTCTCACGCTCTTTCACAGTTACTGACTACAGTTCTGTTACATTTAATCCAGTGATGCAGAAAAAACCCTGCTGTTTGAAAACAGTGCAAATACATGAGTTAAAACACTGGTCCCAGATACATCTGATAAAATTTAATGAAGAAATTAGATGACTTCTCTTTAAATTATTTTACTTAGCCCAAATAATTTACAACAGTTTGTGATGATCAGGCTTATTTTTCTGGCTATTCGTATCTTCCCTTGCTGAAAAGACTTACCTATGTCCATATGTACAAAGTTACTGCATGTACTAAGGATGCAATTTGAACATTATAGCCATGTAATATGTACTACTTATATTTTTATATATAAAATATATTTATTTCTCACATGTATATACAAATAAAGTTACATGTTTAGCAAAAAAAAAAAAAAGTAATCTCAAGTTTGTCTTGCATTTGATTACACATGGTCAAATCCAGTCAAAAAGCCCATACAATTACAGACTGTTGCCCTGAAGATAAATCCATGGCAATCTGTATGTTTAATACTGGGAACTGGTACACGTATTTACAGTTCACACACTTGAGAAACCATTATTTTTCAATTCTGACATGTTTCTAAATAACATTTCTATTCAATGAGGAAACTAAGACAAATGTGATGTTTTACATTGTGCTATGAATGTCACAATACTTGGGCTTTAGTTGAAAAGTGGAATAAATTCCAAGAATCAGATGTACTTTATAAGGTCCTGATGACAACTGAAAAAAAACCATAAATAATTAAAAAAAAAATATGTATCAGTGTCAGGAAGCATCAGGAAGAGTTTCCCAGGCAATCTAAATCTTAATTACACAATAGAAAGCTGTGAGAGACTATCAGACATATAAATTTTATGGCTGGTGGAAAAAGTTTGATAAATGATTATGCAGTCAAGGTTTCGTAACAATTTATCAGTGCTTGGTGCCTGCTTAGGCAGAGGGTTGAACTTGAGAAGAGGACACGAATGCACTGAGTATTTACCTAGGATACAGGGAAAACACAGAAGAGCTGATCCTCTGTTACAGCAGCTCAGCCTCTTGGACAGCACACGAGAGGAGCAACCGTCAGAAGCAATGACGGATCCGATTCAAACTTAAAGTTTACCATATGTGAAAGCCCAGCATGTCCTTCCTACTTAATCCGGAAAAAAGTATCTTACTCATCGTAAAAGCATCCTTTATAATTGACAGAATGGAGCTCGTGGTGGATTCTACTCACATTTCCTTTCCTTCTTGTAAGTTTTCACTGAACTTATCCTTTAAAGGAGTAAGTCCTAGAATTTATCAGAACAGTTTAAACACTATGTAGTTTCCTTCAACACCGTGCGCTGGCACCGAGTAACTTAATAGCACAGGAGGGAGGCGCTGCCTGAACTTTAGTTTCTTCACGCTCATTCCTTCTTGTCCCCTGCTGTTGGTGCCACACCATATGTTTGGGCAGTAGTGCATATTCTGAATTATATGAAGCCCAGGTAATGGAACTATTGACACAACAAATCAATAAACAACAGTTGTAACACTGTGTACGTTTGGAAAATGATCTAAAAATAAACACATTCTTTTGGTAAAAGATTTTGGCTGTCTAAATATCTTGTAGGAGAAAAAAGGAAAATATAGGGCAGGTGACACAGTTAGAAATAGGACACCAGGGCTTCTACTTTTTCACAGAATAGAATTAAGATTGTCAAGTATTACTCAGTACAGTGCCACAAACACATTCTGAACTGGCAGAAATGCTTCAAGAGCTTTAAAGGTTGAAAAGTATATACAAATTTATTCTTCTCCCTATAAAATTCAAACCAGTAAAACGTTTTGTTTTACTGTGTGACAAAACAGCACAGCTAAAGCCAGTGCCATTTGCACATTTTCCAAGGAATGTATTTGGAGTCTTATTTAAAGAATATGAACCATATAAGAGCCCTGGAACAAACATTACCTCCACGTACAAATAGTATAGAATGCTGTACATAAACAAAGATACATGATACTGACTTGTAAGTATGTGAACTATACTTACTGGTACGTATGTAGACTAGAAATCATGCAGGAAACAGAGACTGCAGATACGTTAAGCTCTAAAGGATGTGTTTTGCCCTAAGGGATGTGACCAATAGTTTTTTCCTCCTCACAGTAAACCAAGAAAAATGCATCTCTCTATTCAGAGGCACCCTATTCCCCTACCAAATACTAAAGCTTTGGAAGAATTAATTTCAACTTTGCATTAACTGTACAACGTTTCTATTAGCTTACAAATATAAAGATACAAAGCATTCATCTCTAGCCATGAAGTTTCCTTGTTACTTAGCTCTCTGTGCTGGATACCTAGTGCTTTTCCTTCTAAAAAAAACCAAACCAAAACCCCCACCTTGCTAGGTATGTAGGACAGGAATAAAATACAATAGGTGCCAGGTTCGCAGGTGTAGTATGCCTTGGAGAACTGTCTGCATGATTTGCAGTATCTACATGACACCTTTGTTTTCGATTTTGGGAAGCAAAACAAGTGATTAAAAGAAACCACAGCACAAACCCAACAAAACTCCTGCTTCCAAACAGCCATCAGTCTCTGAATTGTCTTTAATACTTATGTCCCTTTGGTTACCAGAATATTTGCAAATGAAAGGTTCATGCAAAGTGAACTTTTGGATCTCTCAAGTGTTTTACAAAGCTTTGTAAAAGCAGAAACACGTTTTCAGATTTATTTGCTTCTATTCTTTCTGTCTACCCTAGTTCCAGCACTACCAATAAAGCATACTAATGTTTTCAGTTTTTCACACATCTGCCCATACAACACATTGAAATCAGAGAGAAAGAAAAATATTAAAAAGTTAAGTGCCAAAAAGAAGCCTTGAACGGCAGTTTACAGCCCCTACAAAATACATGCCTACAGCTTCTATCATTCATTTAACCAGTCTCAAACTCCAACTTTGGTTCCTGTGTGCGTGCTGTGCTTTATAAAGTAGGTTCAAGCTAATCGGCCCTGTGCCACCAGTGACTGTGCCCAATACCCTGGCAGCCCTTTTAAGAAGGAGTTGAGACCTGCCAGTTCTTACAGCTACCTTCTTTGAATGGTTAAGTTTACTTGTAATTAGTGATCAACCCAATTCTAAATGTTGCTTTCCCTTTGTGAGATTCATACAGCAATGGAAAAAAAAAAAAAACAAACCAAAAAAAACCATTAGCAATCCTACTTATTTTAAGTAAACTAAGTAATTCAGTTTAGATTTTGCTTCCAAGTTTCGACTTTAAGGTTATGCAAAACGCTAAGAAGAAAAGATTTCTTAAAGAAAAAAAAGGCTATTAGAAATCATCTTATACGTAACTTCGTCTTGACACAAACTAATACAGTTGGTACTTCCTTAGGGCATCATCAGTTAGAGCTGCGAAACCCTGTACAGCTATTAATTTAGTGACTTGGCTCTGGATTTAATTCTGTTTTCAGCAATCATTCTCTTTTCAACTTCAGCATGTCTTTATGGAGAATCACAGTACCATTGTGATATAGGTACTCCTAAAATGATGGGTGTTTCCAGAACTTCTTCCTTTGCTGTAAACACACAACCAGCCCTCTCTGCATTTCGATAGCTCAGTCCTTCTAAGAAACGCATGCACCTCAAGCAAAGATAACTGTTTATCAGGTTATACTTTCATTCCAGCTTTTTACATGCTGACAGTCTTTTGCAGCTCTGTCTTGAGAACTGAACTCGTTTTAACTCCCAGTAATTTGAAAACATTAACAGAACACTTGCCTGATGTTTTAGTGGGAATCAATCTGTCCTGCTACAACAGCCTAGACAGGGATTCTAGTTTTAGACTCAAAATGCTGGCTAGTGAGTCAGTCAGGGTGAAGGACTCCTCGATGAGTTGGGCTTGCTAGGCTGCCACAGTCTAACATTCTTGTCTTTGAGAAACAAGTAATAATTCTGGTCAGTAAAATACCGCTAGAATCTATACCAGATGGGATAAACAAGGGACACCTGAAAGTCTTTTTTCTTAGAGAAAAGCCTTCCTCCCCTCACCCCAATTTCTGATAGCAATTGCGCTGTCACTAAGCTGTGACCGTAGCTGCTGCGTTAGACATGGCACTTTATTATCATCTCATAAATATGAATCTTGCTTTCACCACTGGAATGGAAGAGCCTGAGAGGTCTCCTTCCCGCACATTCTTTATGACAGTAAAATATAGGTTTATTTTACAGGACACAGATTGACTCATTGAGTCAATCTGCATGCACAGAACTAAGTGTAAAGTCTCACGTTAACAGTTTAACTGGCTTATTACCTATTTTCTAACACTTATTGCACACCAAGTTTCATTCACATGAAATCAGTGTTACGTAAGTTCCGCTGTAAATTCATACTCCAGCCGACACTTCAGCTATTTCCTTATGTAGATGAATGAAGAGAATCTTCCACTGGTACAAATGAACAAAATTAAAACAGTTATTTGAATTATATCAGAAATGTATTTAAAGTAAAATCACAGACATTCTGGTTAATGTTTTCACCTCATTTTTTGCCTCTGATTCTGGATGCTCAACTTTCCACCTTGAACTCTTACCTTCTGAAAAAGGCTGCAAAATTGTAGATGTGACTGACTTGAAGCAGATTCCCAACTACCACCCTCTGCTCTGGATAACCTAGCCTATTGTGCTCACATCCAAGAATATTTTTCAGATCTTAAGTCACACCTGTAATTCTCGCCCCAAACACCTGCCAATTTAGCAGATTTTTAGAGCAGGTATTCTACAACTGGACACAACCCCCTAGGACATAAGCCCAATGAAGTTTTATGTAAGGAGTTAGTAACAATTCCATGTTAAGCAGCAGTTTACACAAGCCTGTTTTATCTTGTAGTCTAATGAACATAATTGGTTACTGCATCTTCACTTTTAAAAAGTTAATTTGTATAAAGGAGAGCAAAACCTAGCTGTATCCCTCGTTTTCTTGCCTCTGAATCGCTCTGCTCCATAATCACTAGGAACACATGTAGTTCCCAGCACGCTTCTCAGGCAGTTAATGAAATTATTCAACTGTTTCAAAAAATGTCTAAGGTAGGTGAACATGCCATAAATTGTAGCTCCTTCATTGCTGGCACCTTAAGTAGGTTTTCTAGAAATAAATATTTAGAAAGCTTACCTGTTCATCTTAAAGAAAATATTACCCTAAATCCCCTCAGAATTTACTACTGCTGCCCAAATAGGCCATTGAAAATAAACTTCAGCATATACTACAGTGTATCAGCACAGCATTAAGCAACAGTTTTCAAACAATTTACGCTTTGCAACTACACAAATACTGCAATAGTTTTCAGGCTGGCCACATCAGAGCTTGAGTGGGCAGGGCCGCAGCATTCGTGACCAGACATGCATCTTCTGGCTGCGTGATCCAAGACACACACACATCGTGTGATAAAGAGGTCCACGTTTTGGTCATGTATGGGACTGTCACTGAGTTACATGACAGAGGAATGGCTGGGGGATCTTCAGGAAAGACTGCCAAGGAGCAGGTTGCCAGAATAATTCAAAATCAAAGTCTGTTCTTTGCTTTAATGGGAAAGCTCATCTGGGAAGACCACACAGCAGTATGTAGACTAGATTTAAATACAAGATTTTAAAATAGGGCTTTTTATTGTTAACGGGATTTCGGTTATATTAAGTTTTCAAATAAATTCTGTAGCTTTATTTATTCAATTTCTAATGATTTGTCTATCTAATACCCAAAAACTGAAGAGGGAACATTGTCACAGTCAAAACTTTGCATGGTAAAGCAGAGAATGTTTCTGTTAAACCCAAGTTTTTTGTTGGTTTTCCCTTCTATTTTTGAAGATGTTCCCATTGTATCACATCAACTTTGACCCCAACTCATTTATAATAGTTATCTCTATATTTTACTTCAGTCTAAGCACTGCAAATAATGACGAGAGAGCTTGCGGTTTGAGGAACATTTGACCGCTGGGCAGTAACTCTACAATACACTTAACTGTAGTCATGTGCATGGTATTTATAACAAAATATGGTATATTCTTGATATTATCCAGCAGAGTTCAGCCAAATCTAAAGGAAACTCCACTTATAGATCTCACATTTATTAGCAAGGACTCAGGGCCTGCAAGTATTCCAGAACTTCAATATCTATTAATAAACTAGTGGCAGAGTGGGACTGCTATCTGCTGACAAGACAAGCCTTGATAATACAACAGCAAAGCTATGATTATACAAGCATTCGAGTTTCCAGCATAGATCTGTTGACACTCCATTTTGAACTATCTGAAGTTTGCCAAGCATATTAAAATCTGACCATTTTGAGCCCTTATAGCTATTTCAAAATCCTTGAAAACTTCCCAGCCTGAAGCGAGAGCACAGAAAATCCTCAATAATGATGTATGCTTTGTTACAATGGCAAAGTTAATGACTTGCACTGAAACTGCATCCCGAGTAAGAGGTCAACACCCACAGCTGAGAAAAGCAAAGTCTAAATATGGTCTCTAATTCACCTGTTTTATTGTTAAGTACCTCTTGTTTCTTCTTCTGGGCAATGATGTCTAGATTGTGTTCAGCACTACTGTATCCCCATTGCCTAAAAGAATTTCTGGTAGGACAGGTACACGAGTGTAACTCAAAATGCCACACTAGGTGTCATTAGATTTTCTCATTAAAAGAACACTTCTATCAGAGCTCCCTTGCTGGAGATGACAAAACTCATGCGATACATACAAAGATAGCACTTTGAGGATAATGCAACAATCACACTAAATAAAGCACAAATTGCTGCTTAGGCATCACCTTCACCTACTTTTTTTGTGCATATAGCCCTGTCTCACTGGGTGCTAGGCAGGTATGGAGGACATAGACAAGGTCCGAACAATAAACCTTAGAATGATAAATTATAGTTACACCAATTACACGTTATGCAGGTCTGCACTTCCTACATGTAAAATAGCAATATAATCCTTGCTAACAGCCTTCCCAAGGGTGTCATAAGGATTAAGGATTTGTATAGCGCTTTATTCAAAGTGCTATGTGTAACATATTAGATATGCTACTCACTTCTGTGAGCCATCACAGGATACCTTTTTATGACTGATAAATTCTATTCAACTTTATTTTCCTCTCTTGGTGAGTAAAATCATTTGTCCCAAAGCATGCGGTTCTATCATTCATTCATTAGTAAGTGTGGCAAAAATGTCAGCATACCATCCAATGCAAAAACACTGTCATTTCCCAAACACCATAAAATTTTCTCACCTCTGAACACTTAAATGCATAAAGGGAAGAGGAATAAATAAAATCACAGAGTCAAAAATCTTCACGATTGCCCCATGCATATAAAGGGGAAAAGGCAATTTCTTGGAAGACACTGCCTGCTGTGGTGAAAGCTAAAGTTCCCACAACACTAGCTGAACAGAGAGAAAAGTGCCCAAGTGTTCTATGAAAATATTGCAGATTTTATGTTCTGTGAACTCTCCCAGACCACACAAGCCCAGCATAATAATTCAGAATAAATCAGTATCCAGCAAACCACTTCACAACGTGAAGATGCTGGTTGTCATATCTATGAAAGCTACTACAAAAAAACCTAAATTCCCTTCCAAATGAACTTTTTAAGAAAAAAAGGGTAACAATTACTGAAAGGCATTAACCTACAAAAAAAAGCAGCACAAAGACTGTTTCAGGTGTCTATTAGGTCCAGACTCTAAGTTGGCCTCATCAATTCGGTATGGATCTGCATGAAACAAGGACATTCCTGTGGAGACACTAGCAGAGGAGGAATTAAAAAAAATCCAACAGCAGTAGTATTTTTTTTTTGATTCTAAGAGTGAACACTGTATATATGCATACTACTGAGTCCTTTAATAAAGGGTGTAAACTATCCTAGTTTATGCCCATACTGCTTTCACAGGAAAGCCAGACAGATGAGAGGTACATGCAAAATTCTATACTTTGTCCATCCCATTCCAGCCTCAAAGAATTTAAAGCAATCATTTTACTATGGAACTTCCTACAGAAGAAGAAATACTTGCCTCCAACTACGTTACACGGTAACTGAATGTCATTTCCTGGGTAACACGCACAGGTCACAAATGAAATGTGACCATGAGTGACAATGATCCAGGAGCACAACATCACTAACCTATGCTAAGAAAAAATAACACAACAAGATCTGTACGTCCTTACAGTTAAGCGAGCCATAAATTTCGCAAATAATTAACGCTGGTATGATGATTATACACAGAAAGGTTCAGTTAGGTGGCAGAAGGAGAAAGAAGGAGCATACAGAAATAGAGATCCGAAAGAAACAACAGAATTCACAATTCCCTTGCGACTGCATTGAGAACTGTGCTTGCCACCCCATTCAAAAACGGGTGGCAAAATGGACGGTGAAACTTTCAAGACCCGAAACTTTCAAGTCCCACTTCAATAAAGCCCTGCTAGAAGGTCTGTAGAAGTAAGTTAGAACCTCGGCTCCGAGCCATACCGCCTTTTGTTCTCGGTGCCAACCACTGCAGCATCCAGAGGGGAAGGGAACCCCGGGGGCAGGTACGCTGCGGGGGCAGGTACACCGGGGGGGGGGTGGTGTGAGAGGGTGGTCCCACCAGCCCCCCGCACCCAGGAAGCCTCCGCTGCCCCTCCGGGCCGGGGAGGGCAGCCTCGGGGCCGGCGCCGCGGCGGGGGCCCGGCTGCCCCCTC
>VZRU01004978.1:776925-796984 GCA_013398155.1 Pedionomus torquatus | reverse complement strand
GGCGGGCAGGGGAAACGCGGCCGCCCCGCCCCGCCGCCCGCCTCCGCCAGAGGGAGCAGCCGCCGCCTCGGCTCCGCTTCCTCTCCCTGGCGCTGCCGCCGGCTGCGGGCCCGGGGGGGGAGGTCGCCCTCGGCGGCAGGTGGGTTATCCCCGGGCTCTGGCACCACCCGGGGGCCGGCCCGCTCCCTTCCCCGCCGCCTCAGGGCGACTCCTCTCTGAGGGAGGCCGGTGGGGAGGCCTGTGAGTGCGGGGCAGGCGCGCATCGAGCGCTGGATCTGGCCTTTCCCGTTTTCTGACATGTACACGTATATTTCTCCAGGGGAAAAGATGTACGGATGGGGGACGAGACTCTTGGGAGCCTTTCTCTGAAGGGCCTGTGCTGTTGAGGGGGAAGCCTGTGCTGGACGGTAGCAGGGGAGTGGAGGATAATTAAGCAAATGATGTAAACACCTAGCAATAAGGACTGGGGAGTGAAAGCATGCCTTAACTAATTCCTCGCCGGCCCCCAGCTAATAAGAATGTCAGCCCCCTTGTTCCACCGGCTGGTGCTGGCTTTGACTTTTGGCTGGAGCAACAAATCTGTGTGTTGGTAGTAAATTAGCCCGGGCTGAGGCCTCGGGGCAAGCCACGGGGCGAAATCAGCGCCGGACAACTAGATAGAGCTGCTGTGTTTCACCCAAACAGCTGTGCTTCGTTTCGATAGGTTTAGCCTCGGGGCTATATATAAAAAGTTATGTTATTGTACATCGCTATTAATAGTATGTAATTTTAGTAGATCTAGTAAGCTTTCCTAGATCTTTGTGCGCTAAAACACTCATGAACGCCTGCCTTTTTCTCTAGCCTGAGAA
The DNA here is from genome assembly GCA_013398155.1 of Pedionomus torquatus. NCBI lineage: Eukaryota > Metazoa > Chordata > Aves > Charadriiformes > Pedionomidae > Pedionomus > Pedionomus torquatus. The sequence goes on along the minus strand of VZRU01004978.1, from coordinate 796,136 downwards.
AAACCGCTTAAGCAATTAGCTAGGGAAGAGAAGATAAAGGACAGTCAGTCATTTTGGGTTGTTTGCTTCCCTCTTGCCTTTTACTGTCAGCTGTACTAATTTGTTCAGGACTTCCAGATGCCTGGCAATCCAGAAATCCCAGACAAGCAGTCATGGTGCCTGCTGACTGTGTTGCAAGATGAAACTAGTCTCCAGAACAGGTTGGGTCAGTGCAATTAACATCGCACAAATGATCTGTGTGCGCACAGGGAACAGACTGGTGTCCTTGATCCATCAAGTTCCTGCTAACTTTTTGATTTTCTGATATGATTTGGTCTAGAAAGATGTAAAGAGTCTTCTGTTAGATGTGGAAAGGTTCCAGGTACCGCAAAATCAGGCCAATATCTGTTTTACCCAGCAATAATATTCAGAGCCCCTAGTTTCTCAGAGGTTATATATAGGTTTAGTTTTTCATACGGACCACGGCACTCTCCAGGTATGTAATGTCTGGATAATTTGGATCTAGCACCAGCTTTACCTAGAGATATATTTGAGTTTTGTGTTCAGTATGCATCTTGGTCATACTGTGGCATGGAGTCATAAAGAACCACATCTTTACCTGGACTTGATGACTTCTTAAAGGGATGTGTTACCACTTTTGTATAAGCAGCTGCTACTGTTTCAGTTGCTGGGTGTGCAATGTATAGGGTTTTGGAAGGTGTGGAGTATGGATTGCTGACAAACTGAGAAACTGCAGATCAGATCAAAACTGGACTCCTCTCAGATAAACTGATAGTGCTGGATGAGTTGCTTCAGTTCTCTGAACAACTCTGAAACTGAGATTCAGGGCAGCCAATGTATGAAGGCAACTGAAGCCAAGGAACCGGGAGTGACTGAAAAAAAAGATGTGTCAAAATCTATCACTTCTGGTCTTGATACCAAGTTGCAATTTTGAGCATGGTGTCAGGAAGAATTCTGAACCTAAAACTTCACTTTTCCTTATTTTGGACGTGCACATTATGCATTGGGGAAGGTGAAGTATATTAGTGCTTTACGGAAAGAAGGCCAGGTGGGTGGTGCTACTTTAGGTAGCAGTTGGTGATATCTAGTAAAAGATTTGTATATTTATTTATTTTTTGTATATTTATCTTTTTGTTATGTTTCACAGACCTCTCTTGAGGATATACATCAGGCAAATGTCAGTTCCAGTCTTATATTTTAATGGTGAGATTTTTCTGCTACCTTTTTTTTTTCTTTTTTGTTGATGAGAATTAAGAGCGCAGAGGAGAGCATTCCAATTATAGTTGCCTGTAAGGTTCATTTCCTTTCTGGAATTGATGTAGAAATATGCATCTCAAAAATAATGAGTTCTCTCTTTGTGAAGGCAGTCTGATCATCATTATCAAAATGCCACTGTCATGAAGATCAGGTGGGGTTTTTAAGGATGTGGTAATTTTGATATCACTTCTTTTTGTTTTCTGACTGATGCGGTCTTAATTAGCTGTGTTGGGGAGTGGGTATAACTTGTACAACCCCAAAACAGAATACTTTAAATATTTATTCAGCAAATGCATTTGAAGGGTGAAGGTAAAATATATATATAAAAAAGCTGCACTGCCATAGGCTGTGTTTATCTTGGAGAAAAGCTGCTTTGCTCTTAAGAAGAAAAACTTAAAACCTTGGAAGCCCATGTCCGGGATCTCCATTACCTGTCTCTACCATTGGAAGGAGGTTACTTTCCCAGGAAGGTGATCACTTCAGGATTGTTGGAAATCTCGGGATACCATGGTCAGGGTGTGCACAAATGCTCAAACCCGAGGTAACTGCTGCGGGGCTCTTTGTAGCTCCTGTCATAGAGCAGGTCTAAGCGCTGTATTTTATCAAGAGATTAGGCAGTAGGTCTTATGAAAAATATGAAGTCTGAAGGGCCAATTTAACAGACCTGAGATTTAGCTCAAATATCTTAGCTAAAATTCATCCAACATACAGAATCTTACAGCTTAGAATTTGGGCACATTTTCATGAGTATAGACAAATGTGCAGATATATTAACTTGCCTACCCTGTGTCCAGCTCCCTGGCTACCCTCTTGCCTGCTGCCAACTAGAGCAAGCTGCAACATGTTGTGTGTCAGATTTCACTATGAATCACAACGATTTCTCCGATTCTGTCTTCCATTAGTGGTTTGCAAACAGCACAAGGTTGTCTTCTGCTAAATACACCAAGAAAACCCCAACATGCTTCATATTTTCTTATTATTTCTTTCCCTTTCTGGGAAGACTTCCCACACTAAGTAAAAGTCTTCTAAAAAGCTATAAATTGCTTCAATTGCTGTTCGTCTTATCATTTGTAAAAAAAGGCATGTATTAAAAAAAAAAAAAAAAAGAAACAAAAGCCTTGTGAAATACATGCTGCTTTGCTAAATACTCAACACAACTGCATGCAAGGAACTGTATTTACTTCAGTAAAAAGAAAGAAGTTCTCTCAAAGAAGGTAGATTTAGATTAGATATTAGGAATAAATTCTTTACTGTAAGAATGATGAGACACTGGAACAGGTTGCCCAGAAAAGCTGTGGCTGCCCCATCCCTGGAGATGTTCAGGGCCAGGCTGGATGGGGCTTGGAGCAGCCTGGTCTGGTGGGAAGTGTCCCTGCCCATGGCAGGGGGGTTGGAACTCAATGTTCTTGAAGGTCTCTTCCAACCCAAACCATTGTATGATTCTATGATTGTATGAATAAGAACTGAAATGGTCACAATTATTTCTAAACCTTATTTTGTGCATGTTAGATCTCTCAAAAGTTTAGAAAGGTGTAAAAACTGTTCCAGGCATCTAAGGATGTGTTGGTCTGCTCTCAGTAGGCTTTAAAATAAAATGTGAAGGAGGGAATAATAAAGAGCATGGAGATAAATGGAATTAAATGTCACATCTTTTTAATCAAAGGTAGATTATCTCAGATTAACAAAAGATCATTTTTGATAAATTCTGTGATATTTTTAGGCAAAGGGAATGGATAGAAATATTCAATCTTGATTGTATTTGATATATTGCCTTGTGGGAAATTATTAATTAAGTTGGACATGATAAGAATCATTAAAAGAACTGAAAGTGGGTAAAGAGAGTGGAGGAGTAGTAAGAAGACCTCAGGGACTATCTAAAAGGAAGTGTTGGAATGAAGTTACTAATTTTTTTTTTTTAGGATTCAGTTTTGAGAGCAACCTTGTTAATAATTTCATTAATAATGTTGATGAGAGAATTAGGAGAGTAACAGTGATTCTGGTGACAGAAGTTTAGACAACATAGTTAATGGAGAGGAGGATAAGAATATCAAATGGGTAAAATTAGACGACTCAAAGGATAAGAGAAATAAAACGGCCAATATTTAAAATATTAGAGTGCAAGTTCATGAATTAATTTGAGAATTCATAACATCTTGTTGTCCTATAACAGAATTATTGGGAAGAGATGAAGAATACAACTTGCATGTTTTAACTGGCTATTGGCAGACTGTAAGTCTTGTAGATAATGCCCCTAGAAAAAAGTGCAAGCTTATGTATCCTGTATGATCTATCCCGTAAAGCTATACAAGGTTATGCAGACCTCATCTGAAAGATTCTGTGGTCTTGGTTATCTGCTTTCCAAGAAAAATGAATTGAGACCTAACTAGTTGCAGAGAAAAGCTACAAAGATGTTGAAGATAAGAGGCAACTTACCACAGAAGGGAAAATAAAACAACTTGACATGTTTAATCCTGCAAAACAAAGGCTGAGAGGATGTATGTTACCTCTTTTTAAAGAGGTTGGAAAGATAAAGGTATTGGGGAGCTAAACAGTACGGATGGAAAAGTGATGTTCAAGTCAAAGGAAACTTCTTTTGGCACAAGATGCCTGTTAACTTGTAGAGATTGGAAACCTGAAAAAGGTTTTTTGCCATCAGGGCAAAAGTCACTTCACTGGATGCTGCCTGATCAGTGGAATAATGTATTTGTCATAATTATCTGTGAGAGCAGAGCACTGTATTGCTTACCTAAGGAGGTGTCTTCCAATCATATGTTGGGCAAGCAAATGCTATTGAAAGTGTCGGTAATATAAGGAAATCTTATCATGGTCTTTCTTGAGCTGAATATACATTGAAACGAACTGGTTTCTTCTTAAGATGAAGTAAAACTTGTATTGACAGAAGTGTGTGAGTAAGGCCTTGTTCTGAAGTGGGAGGTCAAGTTTGGATGGAGGGGGGGGATTTTTATTTTTTTATTTCTGCGAGAAGTAATATTTTCTCTTTTTCCTCTCTTAAAGCTTTATGCTCATGAATCAGAGCAAGCGGAGGGAGTTCTTGCAGGTGTCATTGTTAAGCAATATTAGAAAAGGGAGGTGTCAACCTTGTATGTTTTTACGCAAGACACACAAACAGGTGGAGTCCCACAAAGCTCTAGAGCAGTGGGCTGGAAGTAGGAGGGAGACTGTTCATGACTTTCATCAAGTGGTGAAAACATAGACTAATGTAGCCTGAGTCCATGTACACTGAGGCTTCTGAGGATAAGAAATTTGTCTTCAAAATCTTTCCAATCTAGAAGATATATTCTAGAATAGAAACAGGAATAGATGCTCTGTGTACTTAGTTTCTGGTTTCATACCAGCTAGAACTGACAGAAACACAGAACACGTAGAGTCAAACAGACAACCTGCCCTAGAGGAAAGTCTGAAGGATTTAGGACTTTTCTTTCTGGAGAAGAGAAGGCTCAGGAGAGGACCTCACCACAGTATTCCAGTACTTAAAGGGTGGCTCCAGAGAGGATGGAGGCTCTCTTTTCATAAAGAGGCATGTGGAGAAGACAGGTAGTAATGGGTACAAGATGCATTGGGAGAGGTTTCACGTTGATGCAAGAAAAAGAAATTTTTACAGTGAGAACAATCCTTGACTGGAACAACCTCCCCATGGTTTGGTGGAGTCCCCATCACTGGAGGTTTTCATGATGCGACTGAATGTAGTGCTGGATAACGTCATCCACCCTTCCCTTTCCCACACAAGGTTGGACCAGATGATCTTTTGAGATCACTTCCAACCTGAGCTCTTCTGTGTTTCTAGGGAGTAAGTTATCAGGCTAGAAATGTCTCTGCAGAAGGCAGCCTGATTTTTAAGTGATTCCAATGGCATGAGTTCCACACGTAGACTTGCCACTCCAGCCTGGTTCTGCATGCAGGGGTGCCTTGTGAATGGCTCTACCTTCTGGTTACTTGTGGCTCTGTGTGTGGCTCACAGCCCTTGTGTTCACATGAAGGACTCAACGATGCCACCAAATAGTCATATTTCAAATTGATCTCTGATTCACAAGTTATATAACCAATATGCTGATGTTTTGTAATGTGCAATAAAAATGGCAAAGATCTGGCTCTTTTTGAAGATGTACTTGTTAACATGCTTTGCCGTATGTCATTAGGATGGTATATCTTTCTATAAAGTATCTTAAAAAATTGTCAGTCGAAATCATCTGTAACCAAGCTATTGTGTTCTCACCAGTGGAAGAATAAAGCAAATGCAATCACAGAAGAAAGAAGTAAGCGGTTTATATCATTGTATCTCATTTGGTAATGAAATATGGGTGTTTTCTTCTGATTTACTGAGGGCACAAGGTGTATGGTGCTCCCAATTAAATGAGATCAGATAGGAGCAAAAGTCACGGTAAAACTGAAAGCCACAAATCGCTAGAAATTTTCCTGTCCTCCCTAGAAGCTTCCAGTCAGGTGGTACTTGACCACTGTCAGTAACTGATTGTTTAGTAACACAGTGGTTCTTCAGGCCATTACTGTAGACATTACTTCGACAGCCTGATCAATGTGTTAGAAGTGCTGAGCCAATTAACGTGCTATGGCCTAATTTTTGTCATAACCTCGACAAGTTCTGGTATCTAAGCATATCATTCTTCAGTGAGCGCAAATACATCAATCTATTGGTATCAAAACAGTAGGTTAGATGTTAATGACACTTGAGATAATTTCTGCTCAGGGAAGGTCAAGCTGCTGAATGTAAAAATCATTATTCTCCTTTATAACTAGTAGTTCATAAATTTGCTCCCTGCAACAAGGCTCAGTTTCTTTAAAAATTGAGAGAATTTTGAGTACAGATGCTGCCTTCTAGTGGAGAATCCAACCCCAAAGACGTGGAATGTTTTACATGGGAGGTGCTCATGGCCATTCCCCTGGATGCTCTTCCACCGCATGTTATCTGCTCGTTACTGGAGCAAGGGAAGGAGGTGAAAGAATGTGGTGTTATTCCCTGGTTCAACTGATTTTTAATTATTTTCGCAATGTGGAACAAGACAAGATGAGGAACACTCAATTCATAATGCCCTAAAAATGGTATTTAATGACATCTTTGGGAGATGAATGTTTGATGAACGTTTGAATGCACTTAGAGAAAAGACTTGGGTGCTCCGCTGTTGCACAGTGGCTGAACTATTAGATAAGAAAGGCTGGTAAGACTCATACTTGCCTTTCTTCCATCTCCCAGCACAAAATTTGGTTTGATTTTCTTGCAAAAGTCCTAAATGAGAATGTTAAATGTGAGCACTTAAAAATGCTGGAAATAACAGTGTGCAAATGTTTCGGATCAATGGCTAATTTGACAAGTTGAGGAGCATGTTCTGCCCTGTGTGGTGTGATGGAGGAGTGGGGGGGCAGCTGGAAAGCCCCTTCCCCACTGCTGTTTCTTGTGGGTTTCCATGTAGGTTTGATCCCGCGCTGTTTCCATTGATGGGAGGTTTTCCAAAGCGTGGATGCAACCAGGTTTAAACTTTATTTATATATTAGGAAAAAAAAAAAAAAGAACCCAAGCAAACAAAAATCCCGCAAAAGAATACTCCCCGCCCCCTCCAACCCCCCCCAGACAACAATATATTAAATACAGTTACACATGCTTTGACAAAGTTTATTCCAGTTAACCCCAACTGTTGGTCTCAGCAGAGAATACCCCAAAATGGAATGTCACAAGGAGCTGATGTTAAGAGCACTGCCCGTTGGTAAAATGCAGAGGGGAACCTACCTGTTGGTTTTCTCAACACTAAACCCACTCAGGAAAGAACAAGGTAGTTGCTCTGCTTTATTAGGGGCATTAAATTCAGAGATGCCTGTAAGATGTTATATTTGAAAGTGTGAAAATTACCTTTAATAGAGCTCTTAAAATATGACGACTGGGTGACCGTTCCTTCTGACAGCCAGCAATTACTTAATCATACAAATTTCTTTCATGATATGAAAGAAATGGAGAAAAGAAGGTGATAGTTCCCTTTGGGCATCCGCAGATTTGATAACCTTATTCCTTCAAATGTGCTCAGGAATATTATTGTCTCTAATCTCTACATCAGTTACAGAAAGGCAATGAAAAAAATAAAAAAGTCATCTCAAAAGATCCTGGCGATAGTTTTGTTTCTGTTGTAGCCTTTGATGTTATGAAGCATTTTGTGGGGGTGGAATTAGTCATGCCTGCTGCGATTGTTCCCGTGATTCAGTGTTACTGGAGAAGTAAATTTGCAGCAAATGGAAATCAAGAAAAGAATGTAAGCAAATGTAAAAGGAGACATTTTTCTTCCAGGAAGTTTTCGCGTTAGACTTCTGAAAGTTTTTGAATGGAACCTGAATTCTTCAAAAAAATTAATTTGGCTCTGGGAGAAATCACACGGCGCATACGTTGCTGGTGCCTGAGACTGGTTTCATTTGTCTTAGTTAGAACGTTGTGTTTATATGATGGTATTTCCTGAAACTCTGCAGCAGAAGTCCTTGCTGCTGAGGCCGTTTTTGTTTCCCCACAAGGTGGTACTGTGGTACTGACTATAGAAACCTTGTTTTGGCTATAGTTGATTTATTTCTGTAACCCTGCTGCGGATGTTTTAAAGACAGATTTTGTCTCTGAAGAAGACGGTTTCAGTGTTAGAATCAAATTTCTTAGTGGAGTGGTCTTAAGACTTTTTTTGGCATGCTTTCTTTTCCTAACTTTTTGTCTCATTAAAGATAGATTTTATTGTAAGTTGAAGTTGTCAGAAAAACTCCATTATTGCTGTTGGGACTTTCTCACCTGTTATTGCATTTTTTAAATCTGATCAGTCTATTTCAGACTCCCTTGTTTTTCAAGCTAAAACAATAGCTCTTGTAAGTTTATTCAGAACTTCATATCTTTTTTTTCCCCTTTAGTTACATGCAAGAAGGGAGGTATCTACAATTAATTACAAAAATGAAAATAAATTAAAAACATTAAATATTCAAGAGAATGCAGGGTTTTTTTTTCTGCTGAAAAAATACCTAGCCACTATCCAGCACAGAAGCAAAACATAATTAGTTGCTTAAATAAGCCTCTGTGGCAATACATGGGGTTCTTCCAGTTGCTGGCAGAGATCTTTGGGATCTATTGTGAGCAGCTCCATGTTTGCACACCCACCATGGCGATTGAGAACTTGCATAATCTCTGTGGTCATGTCTATACTACTGCACTACCCTGGTTAATAGCTTATTTTAGAAAATGGAGTCAGGTTAGGGTAGAGACCTAAGCTCTAGTCTGGGTGTTTGCGTGCTGCCAAATAGTCAGCATAGTCCTTGGCAGGGCATTGTCCCGGGAGACCAAGTACACCCCTAGACAGGGATTATCAGGGTTTGACCACAGCCTGTGCTTTATGGGGAAGAGAGTTAAGCTATAGTGATATGTGCCCTGCAGTCATTATTGGTTTCAAGACTAGAGAACAGGCCCTGGTCCACTTTATTCACCAGCACCGATGTGGTTGCTGGGACCCACTGAGGTGTCCTTGTGCTCCAAGTTGAGCACGTGCTCAGGCAGATTTAGAAATGTGAACTCCTATTTTTATGATTTGACTTTTACATCATTACTATTCTGTATGTGGTCTGTTTCTACTCACCTAATGTACACCATAGATACCCTAGATACACCATACACCATAGATACCTTGAAAAGACAGTTACTCTACAGATGCTGGTTGCACAAGGTGTGAAGTGTCATGCACATTCAGTAGTTAAAAGTGGAGGGGGATGACATCAAAATGGGGTCCAGTTATGCAAAATGAAGCCTTTAAATGCATTTGGAGGCTCACATTTGACTGCTAATAACAACAAATTATTTAATGGTATCTAATAGCTTTTTCAAAAAGTAGTTATTTAGTTTTCTTTAGGGTTTTCTACAGGAGTGGAAGAAATACATTTGAGAGCTGAGTGTGGCTATTGTCTTTCAAACCGCATCCCACTCCAGATTCTTGTTCTTCATGGCAGGCCAGGGACCACACCATGCTTCAGGTAAGTGATCGTGATAGATTAAGGGGTTGCATCCATGTGGCACCATACAGTCCTTCCCTGAGGAAGAGTGAATGCCTTCAGTCCACAAGCAGCCCTAGCCTTGGCTGTTTGCCGAGGTCCACAGCCTGCCCTCCATGGCTGGTCAGAGGGTAGAGCTGGTCCTGCTGAGGTGAAAACAGAACAGAAGATACTTGTCTTTTTAGGAGTGTGAGACTTCCCGGCACTGAGGTGAAGAAGCAGGAGGCACAAGAACAGCAGATAGAGGTTAAAAGAAGAGCTCAAGTGCTGCTGATAGTCCCCCAGTAAGTAATGGTGGGGTCTATATTATCACATAATCACAGAATGATACGGAGTTGGAACGGAGCTCTGGAGATCATCTAGTCCAACCCCCTGCCAAAGCAGATTCCCCTAGAGCAGGATGCACAGGAACTTGTCCATGCAGGTTTCGAATATCTCCAGAGAAGGAGACTCCACCACCTCTCTGGACAGCCTGTTCCAGGGCTCTGACACCCTCAAAGGAAAGAGAAGTTCCTCTTCATGTTTAGATGGAACTTCTTATGTACAAGTTTGTGCCCTTTACCTCTTGTCCTGTCACTGGGCATCACTGAAAAAAGACTGGCCCCATCTTCTTGACACCCATCCTTTAAATATTTATAGGTGTTGATCAGATCCACCCCCTCAGTCTTCTCCAGACTAAAAAGAGCCAAGTCCCTCAGCCTTTCCTCATAAGAGGGATGCTCCAGGCCCCTCATCATCTTTGTAGCCCTCTGTTGTATCCTCTCCAGCAGTTCCCTGTCCTTGAATTGGGTAGCCCAGAACTGGACACAGTGCTCCAGATGGAGCCTCACCAGGGCAGAGGATAGGGGCAGGATGACCTCCTTCAGCCTGCTGGCCACACTCTTGATGCACCCCAGGATGCCACTGGCCTTCCTGGCCACAAGGGCACATTGCTGACTCATGGTCATCCTGTTGTCCACCAGGACTCCCAGGTCTTTTTCCTCAGAGCTGCTCTCCAGCAAGTCAGTCCCCAAACTGTACTGGTGCAGGAGGTTATTCCTCCCCAGATCCAGCACCCTACACTTGCCCTTGTTGAATTTGGTTGTGTTACGCTGGAGAAAACATGAGGGTGGGATAGGAAATGCTGAAGAAGATAGTTCTACTCAGACATTCTGTATGCTCTACAAATGGGAACCCTTTCAGATCCTAAACAGAAAATTTTGCTATGACTGTATTTTTTCAGAGCATAAAGCTATGCAATGGCTGTACACCCTGCCTGGAAAATGACCTAATAGCATCTTCAGCTTTTGGCCTCTCTTTTGGGCAGTCTCCATCTGTTATTCTTGATGATGACTTCTTTCTTTCTACTATTTTCCCCCAATACAAAAAAGTCCCCTGAAATCTTGAGACTCTCCTGCAAATATGTGTGCATAAAATAACACTTTCTGTGGGTCCTTTTAGATTTCCATTTTTTTTCTTGGTGGAGATAATTAAGAATATTGATTCTATATGAGAGCAAAACATACCCAGTGCCCTGGGAAGGTGTTCTGGACCTGGGAGCAATGTCTCAAATGGGTTTGAGTGAGTTCTAACAAAGAAGAAGAAGGATGTGTCTTCGGAAGGCTCTTGAGACTGCAGGATGGGAGAAATATGCTTGAAGGAGTCATGCTGAAGTGGTTTGCCAGTAGTAGATAGGATTGCTGGCAGGGATATTTAGTAACATGGGTACGGTTCTTGTTTCCAGGACTTAGAGTTCATAAAAAACAGGTGAAAAGAGATTAAATTCTTCTCTGACATAATTTTTCCATGTCAGAATTTGCTGTCGGTGCCACAAGTCATCTTGTGATGTGGGAAAAGTGAGCTACGTAGCTAGGAGCAGGAAAGGGAGGTGTAAACTGGGAATCTTGTTTCTTATGATGCTGCATCCCAGTAACGGTATTTCTTTGTTATTGCACTTCAGAGATTGAATTGAAGCCAGACAAGACAATTTTAAGAGTCATACTTCTGAAAGCAGAGGAATATCACAGAAAGAGTAGCAGACACTGAAAATATTTGCCCTGTGGCCTCCAGCTTCTGTTTCTGTTCCTAAAAGCACCTTCTCTGAAGCCTAAGAAAACTGTTAAACTGGACTCACCCCTTCACAGGCCAGACTTAGCTTACATGCACTCTGAAACATCTGCAGACTCTGATGTAAAGCAACCAGAGACCCCAGAATTTTATGAGTCATTTTGGGCTTTTGGGAACCTCTACTACAGCACAGCATTGGTATTATGGAAAGAAAATTAAGGGTCGACAATTTGAGATGGCCACCAAAGGAGACTACAGAATTGGGATTATAGGAAATCTTTTAAGAATGCATTTAAGGGGTAATAGATCCAAGAAAATAACCTTTGCAAAGCCTCTTATTCTCCTGTAATTTCTTTGTCTCTTGTTTTTGCCAGATATGTCTACATGATGGTCTAGGGTGAGGTAGATGACCTTCAAAGCTTGGGAGTCCATGCACTTTCCTCTTCTGCTTTATAATTTTTTTGGAAGAATTCAAACACATTCTAGTCACCAACTGAAGAATGGATTCTGGTTTATCTAATAAGTGATATGAGTTGCTGGTCTGTTCTATCTGGACAAAAGAAATGAAAAAGACCTCAGATAAAAGCCTTTCTTTATTAAAGAGCCAAAGACGTTTTAGATCTCATTTGGCCTTCATGCCCCACTCATTCCTCCTCTCTTTATCTAGTGGCGCTTTGCTGATACAGTTATTATCCTTTTCAGCTACTCTAAACATACATTATTAATTCTGCAACTGGCTTTCTACCTCCAACCCTTTTAATAGTAAGCTCACTAAAATCCTCTAAGGCTATATACCCTAGGAACAACTTGCATGTTTTCTGCCTGCATGTGCCTACTCTGATTCCCTCTGAGCAGCCCATTTGGGTCATCCCCTTCTTTCTCTATTTGTTCCTTTGCCGCCTTCCTGCTGTGCTTCACTGTCTACATCCCTTCTTCTGCATCAGGAAAACCTCCTTGTCCTCATTTTATGAATGTTGTTTTTTTTTTTTTTTTTTTTTTTTTTTTTTTTTTTTTTTTTTTTTTTTTTTTTTTTTTTTTTTTTTCATTCAGCAGGAAGCAAAAAACCACCAGGGAGTTAGGTGGTAAGACCTGGAATTGAATCACACCTGTGAGGTGGGTTTGAGACCTGGGTTGAAATATTTCAGTGAACATCTATTTTGACATTACACCCTGCTTTTTGCATCGTATGAAATGATTGGCCTCAAGTATCGTAATGATCGTGTTGGCTGGGTTTAAAATCCATGGGTTCTTCTTTAAAGGCTCACTTAACCCACCACTTCAAACAATTACTTCTCTCTTTCTCTCTTCATTAGTAATCCCCTCACATGCTCTTTGCTACAGTGTTGTTTCATCTTGTGTTTGTTTGTCCTAACTAATTTAGATATTAAGTCCTTGGTGACTGACAGTGTGTCTATCTATGCAAAGCACACTTAAATAAATAAATTTAATAATAATTAATAATAAATATCCCAGCTGAAAGCTATGCATCTGAGCTAGCAAGGACAACACTGACATTGATGTATTTGGTTTCAGGACCAGCATTTGCTGTTCCCCTGCCATGGCTCCTTGGGAAGTCCTGTTAATAATGGCCGCTGTGCTCTGAGGGGTGTCGGGTCCCCTTGTTACAGTCCTCCTCATCAGAGAGTCGCTCAGAGAGCTTTGTCTTCACCCTCATCACTCACCAGTTTGAAATCCAGCCTTCGGAGGATTCTAACACTCTCCTAAAGGTGGGCAAAATACTAAAGGAAAGCATAGAATCTGTTTTGGGGAGGGGGTCCTGCTAGTCTCTGACATTTGGACTTGTTGGAACGAGTCTATAGGAGGGCCACAAAAATTATCAGAGGGCTGAAGCACCTCTCCTATGAAGACAGGCTGACAGTTGGGGCTGTTCAGCCTGGAGAAGAGAAGGCTCCGGGGAGACCTTCTAGCAGCCTTCCAATATCTGAAGGGGGCCTATAGGAAGGATGGAGACAAACAGGACCTGTTGTGATAGGACAAGGGGTAATGGCTTTAAGCTAAAAAAGGGTAGATTTAGACTAGGTAGAAGGAAGAAATTCTTTACTGTGAGGTTGGTGAAACACTGGAACAGGTTGCCCGGAGAAACTGTAGATGCCCCATCCCTGGAAACATTCATGGTCAGCTTAGATGGGGCTCTGAGTGACTTGGTCTGTTTGAAGATGTCCCTGCTTATTGTAGGGGAGTTGGACTAGCTGAACTTTAAAGGTCCCTTCCAACCCAAATTATTCTATGATTCCCTGATCTCCCCAAAATCACTATTCACAAATAGTACCAGTCCCTTACAGACAGTAAAGTTTTTATGCCTTTATTCATCCTTCTGTGTGGAGTAAATTATTTTTTCTGCCTTTCCCTGCACCGCCCGCCACCCTCCCTCGGTTTCCTATGTGTGAAAGACTTGCAGAGCAAAGCGAGTAAGCACTTTTGTGAAATGGGCTCTGTAAACAGTCAGGCAGAAACACTGAAGCTGCCAGGAAAGTGTTCATATGGTGTGCTTTAACAATTGCTGAAGCTGGAACACTATTTAATCTGTTATTCCTGGTGGGCACTACCTTGTAGAAAAATAATACAGATTTAATCTTTCGGTTAGTAATAAACCTCTGGAGTGGTCTGGTGGAGGAAGGGGAGAAGTGAGTCCTTCCTGAGCAGAGGTAAACTGGGCAAAAAGTGCCCTTCATGTGTCTGCCTGAAGAATTCTGACTTCTGACCTCTGATAGAAGCGAGTTAGTCAAATTATATATTGCCTTTTTATTTCATTATGGGAAGAAGGGATCATACACTTTGCATACACTTTCTCTGGTCCATCCCATAGGTAGAACTGCAATAAAAGTCAGGAAAAGAAAAAGTCAGGAAAAGAAAAAGTCAGGAAAAGAACAGCTGACTAATATGTAGCAAAGGCAGAAGAATTCTTGTAATATCTATCGTTATTATTCCGTCTGAACATGATGATTTTTATCAGAGATGGCAATGTCTAGAATGTGTCCACTGTAGCAGGCATTTTATTCCTTATACTGCCATCAAAACCATAATGTTTTAGTGCTCTGTATTTACTGCCACAAGTAACGTTTATTACTTGGGGTTTGTTTTCCCATTTCACCCCTGGAGAAGAGGGGTGAGTGCTCATGAGCTTTGGGTTTTGTAGAATCCTTATTTTTTTTACATAAGTATAAAGCAAGCCTTGGAGGAGGCATTTGGGTGCCCTGTGGGATCCAGGAGCCCCAGACTAGACCACAAGACAGTTCTTTCTCAGGCAAATAACTTTTCTTTTTACACTGTAAGGCTTCATTGTGGCAGAACTTTCTGAGGTCTGGGGAGTACTTTGAATATAAACACGGCAATCTTGAGCTTAATTCAATATTTTGTGGAGTCAGTGGAGAAAGTAATGTGATTTGTTCACTGTAATCATCTAGTAGGTGTCTCTGAAGGTCTGATTGCTTCGTGTTCAAATAAAATGCACTGTTACAATCCAGATGGGAGTTAATGATTGCATATATAACTAAGATGGACTTGCTTAGGATGGAGTCTTTTAACCAATCAGAGATAAAAGAAGGCATTATCGACGGATACGGCTCCTTGGGAGCTTGGTGTGAATGAGAAATCCAAACTTAAATTAAATACTGTGGGCATGCAGTGTCAAAGAAAGGATATTGCACAGTGACTACAAACTTTTTGAAGTGTGCTGCAGAGGTGCCAGCATAACCTCTGTGTCTCTCATGTTCCAGGTTTTCCAGTCATTTATCAAATATGAGCTACTTTTGGCTCACCGGGTGAAGACAATATATTCATCCCCACCTTTTTCCTTAACGATACCAAAGGTGTGGCCGATTGTGGCATCTTTTATTCTTTACGGTGGTGTGTGGCTCATTACCAATTTGGGGCTACAGTCAGTGGGCTCAGCCATCACTCATGTGCAGCTGTGATTTGAGCAGTGGCGGGGGATAATGAAGGCTGGGCACTGCTGCGTGTCGTCCCTGGGTTGTTGGTGTTTTAGTCCGTGTCGTCTGATCCCTGCCTTTTCATGGATACACATAGATGCTGACAAGACCTTGAGGGAGAATTGATTCTTGCAGAGCTCTGTTGATGGATAAGCATTTTTTCTCGTTAGCACTTGTTAGGTGCTTCTAGCCCTGAAATAAGCAACTTTTTTAGCCTATTCCTCATGATGACTTTCTCTTCTAGGCAGGACAGCAATAACCTGTCAGACCCTTTAACAGGTTACATTTGCATCTTACCCCTGGATCTCATACTCTCTATGTTGAAGACCTGATGAGCTTTATGTGAAGCAGATAAATGCTACATAACGGTCTTTTAATTTTTGTTTCTTTTGACAGCTAAATACACAGTCGTTGT
Source organism: Pedionomus torquatus (assembly GCA_013398155.1). NCBI lineage: Eukaryota > Metazoa > Chordata > Aves > Charadriiformes > Pedionomidae > Pedionomus > Pedionomus torquatus. The sequence goes on along the minus strand of VZRU01004978.1, from coordinate 780,440 downwards.
GAATGAGACTCATCTGCTACAGCTGTCTGTAGCTGAGCTAATCACCTTCCTTCATTAATTAATGAAGAAAACCAGGCACTTCTGGGATGCAATTTGCTTTGTACCAAAGTAGATATCTCGAACATACAAGAGGTGTTGAGACCTGGAAGTTTCAAAATTAGTAAATTAATTAGGTCACTAAAATTCATTCAGGCCAGGGGACCGGATGTTTAGACTTAGGGGATGACAGATGAGTATTTATAGCTCTATTATTATTAAGAGGACTATAACTAATCAATATTTCTCCTGTTTTGCAGTACTTTACAGGAATTTAATTTCTCATCTTTTTTTTTTTTTGTTCTGTCTTCTTTTTCTTTCTCCCTCTTTTTGAGAGAGGAGACCCCAGGATTCCTGTCTTTCCAATTCAAATGTGACTTCCATCCGTATTTTTTGAAAGGCAGTTCTACCCAGGGATCCCTTAGAATGAATGAGCTGAAACTGAAAGATGTGTGTTACTTAAATAAGTACAAGACAAGGCTCAAGACGACTGACTGAATGCTATTTTATGAGCAATACAGGAAGACAGACTAAATGATTCAGTAGTCCCTTCTAGCCTTAAAAGCTATTAAAAAACCTGAACAAGTTCAATAAAAATGTAATAGCGTTTTACAGAAATTACTCGAAAACCCCTAAGAATTAAACAATAGTCATTAATAGCCTTTTTATGATGTTTTTGCTATGTATTTCTAGAGCAACAAACCCTACAGAGAGGGATGTGTTTCTCTTTAAACTGATGATGTGATGGGGGAAAAAAGTCCACTCGAACGATCAGGTCTGGTACAGCAAATAAAGCTTATTTTCTAGTGTGCTTGCCTCATCTACGTTTGCAAGTAGGAGGAACGGTAATTTAGAAATGAGAGGAGGATCTTGTCTGAACGTGAATTGTCAAAGCATCCCTCCGTGTGTCGTTTAGACAACCCTTGGCTCTGACCGCTGCGTACAAATGCACGAGCCAGTGTGTGTGGGCAGTGCGAGTCGTTCAATTTTCCTACTGTATAATAATAAAGAAACAAATGGTGGCGAAGCCAGCATTTAGGTCCTGAGAAGGAAGCTGTGATAATGCCACGAATCCTTGCACTCAGGGATCAGCAGTGATGGCATACAAAGCAGACACGACAGGCAGCTTCTTGCTTAACTGATGTTGATCTGAGCCACAGACATGGGTTTATCCAACCTTATTTTTATCTCGCAGCTCCTGTACCCTGACTAATACCTTCAAGAAAATGAGTGGTGCTTTAAAACGCGATAAATCAAGCCTACAGGAATTAAACTCATTTGGAAACAAGTTAATTCATCCTGGTTAATATCAGAGATTTCTGGTCTTTCTTCCTTCCTCTTATTCCCCTCAGTTATCTGTTTTACATTTTAATGTAATATATTGTACTGTGGAGGCAGTAGTTCCAATTCAGGTTTCAATTCTTGCTACTGAGAAAGAATAGAAACCCAGGATTGCTCCAATACCATGTGTCTTCTGGGGATCCCTGTAGCCAAATGTGTCTGGAGAACTTCCCTTCATAGGATATAGCTTCTGCACCCTCCCTAGTAAGAAACATGATTAAATGTCCCATAATATAGTTAAATACTTACTCTGCAGACACAAACAAGTTTGTTATGATGGAAAAAGACTTTTTATTGTGTTTATTAGCATTATTGCACAAAAACCGGACTATGAATTGTTTTTAAAAATTATATTTATGGTGAGACATGGGTATTTAAGGAAGATCAAGTGTGGAAAGAGAAGATGATTTCAATAATTTTTAATAATCAGACTGTCACACTCAGGTTTACAGTCTGGTTGGAGAGAGTGTGTCCAAATTAAGAGAATTGAGAATGATGACTGTCAGAAAGGGAGTATTAAATAGATGGAGAAAGAGTCAAGCCTCTAATTCCATTACAATATTCGTAGATAAAAAATAGCAAGTTCAGTGGCATGCAAAGCACTGACGTGTTGACTCTAGAGAAACTTGGTGAGGCCATTCACACGAGCAGAAGATTAATTCTGATGGCAAAAAATTCTGCATGTAAAATTGTCTCAAAAAAGAATTTCTGAACTGTTTAAGACTCAGAAGAAAATATAGCTCTGAAGTGCTTTAAGGGTGAAGCATTATGTTTAGGTGTATATAACATACCAAACTATGGAGACACTAAATGTTAGCAAAATGTAGGTATCTTTTAATAATGGGCCGGTGGCGCTGCTTAGTGATGCAAAGAGAAATGTGGAAGTGATGATAATGATATTCTTGCATAATCTTTTCCTCTGTGTAAAAGGATGGGAATCTGACGTATGGGTATGCTGTAGCGACATCCACAGTTCCTTCCCAACCCTGCTGGGGTTGGAATACTATAAATATTCCTATGAGATTTTGGTCCAAAACGGAACACTAATTATGGGAGGGCTGAAGAACTCTTTATTGTTGCTGGAGCAGTAAGATCCAAATTAATAAAGAAAGCAGCAACAACAAAATGCTGCCGGTCACAATTTGTGTTATGAAATTAAAGTAGACAGCCCAAAGGAGCTGGTGACAATAAGTAAATAACATTTACAAATATGCTGGAAGGGAAAAAAAAACAACAAAAAGCAAAAGCATGAAAAGCAGTCAGTCTCTTGATAGATGACAAGGGTAATAAAAGACAGAGGGATGAGGCTTTGCCCAGTTCTCTTATCTTTCTGTCCTCATTCTCAGTCATGCATCCTAAACTGGAAATGGGATCCTCTTGTGTCTAATGGGAAGGGACGTATAATATAAAGGAAGTAAGAAAACAGACATATTCCGGTGCCTTCACTGCTGCTTGTGTGAGCTTATCACCATATGGGGAACACAAAATTTCTGATGCTGTAACAAAGCTCAGCCCAAATGTCGGGCAAAGTGCACAACATTGTGGGTGAATCTTGCCTTTCCTGCTGGTTCTTGTCATCTGGTCCCTCCATCTTCCCACAGCACCTCTCTCCTGGTATGGATGAACCCATCACAACCCTGCATGGGCTCTCCAGGACCAGACCAGGCTGGACGTGGCTTTGAGCAACCTGCTTTAGTGAAAGGTGTCCCTGCCCATGGCAGGGTGCTTGGAACTTGATGATCTTTAAAGTCCCTTCCAGATTTAACGATTCTACGATTCTTTCTACTTCTGCTCTAGTTCTTCAGCAAAGGTTTTATCTGCCTTTCTCCTGCCATGTGCCCCTTCACTGTTGGTTTTCTACAACTCTTCCACAACTGCTGGAGGTGTGCATCACACTAAAATGACATGACACACTGCTGTGACTTTTTTCCAACTTCCCAGATTCCTTCCTTGTGTTGGTCAGACTTTTTTTTTCAGGGAAACAAACTACTATCCAGTGTTCCAGTCCTTGTATTTCCCTACTGTGGTCTCTCTGGCTGCCTTGATATTAACCACCTACTCCGGTGGGCTCTGCATGGATTCCTGTCACAGTGCTGCCATAAAACCTCCTTCACCAGGCTGTCTTCACACCCCACACC
>VZRU01004978.1:719763-776915 GCA_013398155.1 Pedionomus torquatus | reverse complement strand
TCCCAGCAGCTCTCCATTACTTCTTTTCCAGGACCCATATATTTCTCAGCGTGGCTCTTCTCTCTTCTCCCCCTCCCTTCTTTGCTGCCCATTTTCCCACCCCAGTTTTCCCAGCAGCGGCAGTCCCTGTCTCTGTGTCACCCCGGCGCCTCTGCTGGAGTTTGGTTGTGAACAGAAGTCACTGGCGTAACATACAATTACACGGTTATGGGTTATGGGGCTCTATTTAGTAATCAAATCTTTGCTTCTCTCCAAGTGGTAGAATGTAAGTAAACTGGAAGTTTTACCTTCCGTGAAAGTTTAACGGCTGAGGCAGGGAGCCACATCTGTGTGGAAAGGAAACCGGAAAGATTTATGGAAGGAAGGTAATGAGAGCTTGACAAATAGGGGAATTATCCTGTCGAGGATCCCTGTGCTCCTCAGCCTGCCTTCCTCGGAGCCGGACCGATGCTGGCCTCCAGGGCTGTTCAAAGGGGGTCTGCAAACCCGCAGCGCTGCGGGATCCTGACAAATGCAGCCAGAAATGTGCTGGCAGCTGAGATCTCCCCGGGTCTGTAAGCCACTTGTAGCCCGAGAAGGAGCAGGATGGAAGGGCACGGGCAGTAATTTTGGGGGGAACTTCAGGATGAAGGAGGTGTCTGGGCTGGCTGTGTGCTGAATGCCAGCTCTGTGCGTGGGAGCTGAGGGATGCTGTCCCACCCCAAGGAAAGGGGACAGCCAGCAGCTGGGCTGGCTCCCCGTGGGCAGTCAGGAGAGAGCAGACTGATGTCTCTTGTCCCAAGTCACAGGCAAGTAGGACCAGAGGAAATGGCCTCAGGTTATGCCAAGGGAGGTTCAGGTTGGATATTAGGAAAAATGTTTACACTGAACAGGTTATTAAGCATTGGAATGGGCTGCCCAGGGAAGTGGTCAAGGTACCATCCCTGGAGGTATTTAAAAGATGGATTGACATGGTGCTTAGTGATAGGGTTTAGTGATGGGTTGTTGTTTTTTTATCAGAGTTAGGTTGATGGTTGGACTAGATGATCTCAAAGGTCCCTTTCAACCTCAACAATTCTATGATTCTATGTCCAGGTGAACCTGAGCCACTGTTCGGGAGGGACGGTTCCGGAGCTGCCCACAGCCCAGCCAGCCTCAGCAGGCACATGGGAAGAGGCGTCTTGCACAGTAGCACACTGCTGTTTATCCCTCTCTTAGCCTGACATGGCTCTTGCTAACGTAGCAAATTTATTTGGAGCAGATTGCTAGCGTTGTGGCCTGGGTTAGCCTTAGGAGCCTGCTCAGATGGAAATTTAGGAGAGCAGTGAGTGACTCTGGCAGCTGGCTCTTCACGCCTGCGTGGGCTGAGGCTCTGTAGCCTTCATCACCTTCGCTCAGGGCAAAGCCTGGAATAATCAGCAAATGAAGTAGATTAACCAGTGCAGTGTTCCTTTCCATCCCTGACACAATTATGAGCTATTGTTAGTTCTTAATTTAAATAAAGACATTAAATTGTGTTTTTTTTTTTTTTTTTTTTTTTTTTTTTTTTTTTTTTTTTTTTTTTCCCAACATGCAATACCTACAACTAAACACAAGGAGGAACTTCTTCGCTTTGAGGGTGACAGAGCCCTGGAACAGGCTGCCCAGAGAGGTGGTGGAGTCTCCGTCTCTGGAGACATTCCAAACCTGCCTGGACAAGTTCTTGTGCAGCCTGCTCTGGGATGACCTGCTTTGGCAGGGGGGTTGGACTAGATGATCTCCGGAGGTCCCTCCCAACCCCATATCATTCTGTGATTCTGATTCTGTGTTTCTCTGAACTGCTTTGTCTGAAAGCTCTGGTTTGATCAGGCATTCCTGGCCCTTGACCACGTGCTCAGAACATATATCACATACACATCACTTCGGTCTACAGGAAAAAAAATAAACACAGAGAAGGAATTTTGGTGACGTGCAGTGAAGAATTTCATAAAGTGAAATTCCCACAGCAATGTTGCTGAGCAGGACTGAGAGCACACGCTTAACATAAAAACCATTCCAGAAGAAAAGCAGGTCACATGTATTATGCAATATGATAAAGCTAATGCCTCTCTTGGAGTCTTAAGTTTTGGGTCCTGTGATTTCTGTGTGTTCAGCATTTTCAGCCTTTGTGTAGTGATAGCAATCTTTTCCATTAATTTGCCATCTAGTTGCGAAACCAAAGCACTGCTTTCGTTTTATTTGTTTACATTTTATTTACAGCATTCCTGCTTTGCCAGAGGTGTGTTAAATTATTAACAGGTTATGTCCATGTTCACAGAAAAGCTAAATTGAATCCAGTGCAATGTGGGCTTATTAAAAGACCGGCTAACAGATTCGCTTTGCCCACAAAACTATGCACTGTGGTCTGAAGTATTCCTTTTCCAATTAGAGCTATTTATTTATTTTGATTTCTAGCAGTCATGGTGAATTCTTGTCAGTGGTAGTTTTTTCCACAGAAATGCTCTGTATTTTTGCAGGAGTAAGACTGCCTGTTTAATTGGTTATTTTAACACCTTCAGTGCAATATCTTCGTGCTTTAATAGGGCTGTAATTTTTAAATGTAGGTCCGTTATTTTCTATGGCATGAACATTGGCAGACTTCTCAAGTGTCTTGCTTCTCACTGGTGTCTCTGATTTCACATTAAAATCCCTTTTTGTCCCTCCTTAGTCCCTGCTGATGACCCTTATTAACCAGAAGGATTTCTAGAGCTGCAAAGCTTATCAGGTTAGAAAGGGGCATGTTACAAAAATGTGTTTTTGTCAGAACTTAAACTAACCATCAGGATAGTGAAAGAAAAGCTTGTGATGTTGCACTGGGCTGCATAAAGATGAATATAGCTATACCATAAGGTTTTTCTTAGTACTTTTTCTGCTATGATATGTTAGGCAGATGCATTTAAGTTTTACTCCACCAAAGGGCATCAGTTCTGCAGTACCCTGCTTACCTAGCACTTGGTTGAGCATTCAGGCCAGCAGGTCAGGTCTCATAGATGGCAACATGCAGGCTGTCTACCCACTTTTCCATTGTGTTTGGAAGAAACTCATATCGTAGAATCATAGACTCATAGAATGGTTAGAGTTGGAAGGGACCTTGTAGATCATCAATTTCCAACCCCTCTGCCATGGGTAGGGACACCTCCCACTATACCAGGTTGCTCAAAGCCCCATCCAGCCTGGCCTTAAACACCTCCAGGGATGGGGCATCCACAGCTTCTCTGGGCAACCTGTTCCAGTGTCTCAACCTTCTTACAGTAAACAATTTCTTTCTAGTATCTAATCTAGGTCTCCCCTCTTTCAATTTAAAACCATTACTCCTCGTCCTGTCGCTCCACTCCTGAAAAAGAGTCCCTTCCCAAAGTATTTCAACTACTGTCCCTCTTTCTGTTCTATCTGGTAGAAAAGGATGTGAAAGATTCAGGAAGAAATGGCTGTATAAATGGCTGTAGAATACCTTGCTGAATGCATGAGGCCAAATTTTGCCTTGGTGTCAGCTGGAGTCATGCCATCGATTGGCAAGGAGAATTCTGTTTGTTCATGCTGGTTGGGACCTTTCTCCTTGCATGGTACCTCTTTAGATAGCAGAGTTTCATTGACTTAATCAGAACAACTCATGTTGCTTGCATAGCTTTCTGTGAGTAAAGTTGGCAAAACGGGGCCAATTGTGGTAAGAAAAATCAAGTGTTAAATTGTGAAATGCAATGTGATTGAAAAAAGCTGAGGTTCACGATATGCTCAGTCACTTAACTCACTGGGAGGTGCTAAGGACAGAAGAAAAACACAATGTTTAGGTGTGTAAGGAAGGAATATCAAGTATGAATGGGAAGCTGGTGTTTCACATTATTCAGTGCTGGGGAGATATTTACTGGAAAAATAATAAATCAAAGGAGGATATCTTCAAGAAGGATACTGAAATCCAAGGAAATGTTACTGCCTTCATCACAAACCTTTCACCAAGATTTAACAAAGATAGTTTCAAGTCTATAAATATGCCATAAACTTAGAGATGTAAGAAGCTTGATGTATTTTGATTCTCCAAGAGGAGATTAAGAGGTGAACTGATTATGATTTACATTTATGTAAGGAAGATATTTGTGGAGACGAGTCTTTAATGCAGTAGAAAACCCATAATAGGATCCAATAGTCAGAAAATAAGATGGTCAAATAAGATGTGTGTTCTTAGTATTGAGGGTGATTAATCCAAAAAACAATTTAACTTGGAATATGATGGCTTTTCAATTGCCTGATGCTTTTGAATCGATAGTGGATATTTTTCTCAGAAATGGGCTATAGCTCACTGAGACATTATAGACTTGATGCTGGAGTCAGTTGTTAAAGTTCTGTGGGGAAAGGAAGGGTCAGGCTAACTGATCATATCATGTCATATCATCATATATCATATCATATCAATCTTATCATCTAGCCCTGTGATTTATGAATAGATTATGTCACCTTGGCCAGCTCTGCATTTTGATTCCTGTTTTATATGACCTAAGTTTGGATATAGAAGCTTTGAGCACAATAGTTTATAAAATCAGGGAGAGGGTCAGCAACTTTTCTTGGGAAAATTTGTGAACTGCAAATTTTTATGCTTTTCCCAAGCAGTGAACATTGAACATAAAGCAAATGGACCTAAAAAACCCTAGTCATCCCTTCATGCTGATCCGACCAAGCTAGTATATGCTACCTCGTGGCTGAGTTCAGAGTCCATCGTCTCACCCTATACAGAGATGCAGGGAAGATGTTTTTGGTCGGCATGGACCCCAATGAGAACCGTTCAAGCTGAGCAGAATATACAAGAATATTTTATTGTTTTCTTTATTTAACCTTTTATTCCTTTTAAAGTAGGCTCTCTTGCAGACAATACTGTAAGGGAGGAATGGAAATAGAAAAGACCAATCTTGGGAAGTTTTTTTTCATTGTATCCACTTAAACCAAGAACATAAGTGAGGATTAAGCTATCTGAACAAATAGGAGGCTGATTCTCCATAAATTGAGACATGAATCAAAGCAAAATGAAAATATCTCCCTTGCAAAAGTACAATCATTACATTGCTGGTGCTATTGAAAACACTTGTTTTATTCAAAAGCCTTGTTATAAATCCTTCATGGGAGTCAAGAGATGGCTGAGGAGCAGTCCCCATAAGCCATAATTGGGGAATTACAAACGTAACAATTGTTCTGCTCCTGGGTTCTGCACAATTTCTTTCTCTCATCAAGGATTAAAATAATGAAAAAAATTACAGTCATGTTGTCAGAGTGTGGTTCATACTTTGATTCAAAGTTTGTGGGTTAATCCTGGCAGTGATATAACTGCAGTGAAGTTTACTGAAGTTACTGCACAGAGGGATTAGATGCTGTTTGTCTCCTCGTGCCTCTGAAATCTGATAAGGCACCTTTATGTAATCAGCCAGTTTTTTCATCCATGGGTGAAATATTGACTGTAATATTGTTTTTATCACTTCAAGCTGCACCTTAATTTTTATTTTGTTTCAGTAATATATTCGTCAATTGGCAGCAAACTGTGGTGAGTATGATAAGCTTCTGTTTGCCCTGCAAATGTGTGATGGATGTATACTTGCAGAGTAATCAGAAGCTGAACTCTTGTCATTGTGATTAATACTGTTTGGAAAGAAATTGTGTTAATTTTGAGCTTAATGAAATTCCAATAGTCAATTTTACACTAAAAGTTATGCTTGCAAGATCTCGAAGCAGCCCCCATCTGTGATGAATGCATTCATATCACAGCTCTCTTATTTGTGAGGAAACTTCAGCTTCACTTTGCCGGGGAGTGCAATTTATAGCAGAAAACACTACAGTCCAGAACTGTGTACTCCTCCTTTCCAAATGGCTAATACATGATTTTTGACATGGAAGTAAACTGTTGACTAAAATTTGAAGAAAAAATGGAAAAAAGTGTGGGGTATTTCTAATTTTAAAGGCCTTGAAATATCACCAGTGAAGAGAAGCAATATATTATTATACCCTTAGCACAGTAATATCTCCTCTGTCATCGTGTTACAGAGGGATTACACATATTTAGATATCTTTTATGGAACTTAAGAAGAAATGCGAGGCTTGTTTCATGCTGCCCTCAACCCTAAGATGAACAGACTCCTGGAGAAGTCAAACCAATATTTGTTGTCATGGTTTCAGCCAAATTTACCAAAACCAGACTGACAGATGGCCCTTCCTCCACCCAGAAAGAAAGGAGAGGAGGAGATAAGGAGATTTACAAGTTTGGAATGAGCTAAACTACTTTAATGAAGCATTAATATTGAAGTAAGAAGAAAATAATGAAATAGATCCAATATATACAAAGCCATATCTAGCTCTCAGGATGATGATCAAGTCACCAGCTGGCACTGGGAAAAGTTCCTGGATCCAGTTCCATATTGGTAACACTTTCCTTGTGGCAATTAACGTAGTTATTCAGTATTTGATTGTTTAAAGCTCACCTCAGTGAATGACAAAACTCCCGTAGGTGTTCATAAGATCAGATATGACATTCCTTGGATGCTCTCAATCCAATTTGGCTCTTATTTTCCTGTGAGGCAGCTTCCAGGCTCTAATGGTTACTCTGAGCATCCCACACACACACACAGAGCGTTACTTACCCTTCCTACCCCTCTGTCCTCTTTGATGGTGCTGTCAGCTGGTGTGGTTGTTGTGTTTACTGTCTTCTGTATTTCCCTTTGGAAAGAAGAGAAGAACTTGGAATTTAAGTAATCAAAAACATGATTTTGACAATATGAAAACATTCATCTAATAAACTGTATGTAGAACAGAAATAAATTCAATGCAAAAAGCGAACTATTGAAGTTTATGTGTCACTGGGGAAGTGTTCTGTAAAAGCTGTGAGAAGGATGAGCAAGATTTTATTTGTTCTCGTGTTTTGTAGTTTCACTGCAATGCCAAGAAGGCCTATTAGGATCATCTAATCTGGACACCTCCTGCATGAAGATAATTTCATCCAGTAATTTCTGCTTCAAGCCTGATACTTTCTTTCTCCAAAGATGTATTCTGAAAGAATTTTAGCAGCTTTGTGCCTCTTAATGATTATTCATTAAAGCATCCTCCATCCCGCTCTTGAAAATGCTTTGTTTAGGGGAGAAAAGAGTACACTTGGTTTTGTTTCTTAGCTCAATAAAATAAGCTACCTTATTCCTTTAGCTATAGCTTCTATATTCCTTTCTCTAAAGTTCTGCACAGCAGCTTAAAGCATTTCAGGGAATATTCTCAACCTGCGCCACCCCCCCCAGATTGCTTTCAAGTAACAGTTGGGGGGAAAAAAAAAGAGAAAACAAGAGAAGAGAAAATGTGAATACTTGGCATATGATTAGCAGATTCAGCAGCTTCACTCACTTTTCCAGTTGTTTATAGACCGAAGGACAGGTGGATAGCAATCACTCACTTCTTCCAAAATAATTATACTGTCCATGTCAGCTTTGCTTATCCTCCCAAAACAGTTTGAAGAGCTGACTCCATGAAATATTTATTCCACAGTCAAAAAGAGAGGAAAAAACAGTGATGGTGGCACAGCAGGAATTTTCAGAAATGCATTTGCATAAAGGTGTCCGGGAGGAGGGCGTACAGGGGGGACATACAGGGGCCTCCGGATAGAGACAGGGAAAGGAGGTGGCAAGGAGCCTCCTGTGTGTATCATGGGCTTGGCCTAAGGAGCCACAAAGTGTGTGATGCTCCCGTTAGAATGAGTTTTTAGAAGATTTTGTAAATGCTACAGTCACAGCGTTCCTGCGAGGCACTGTATGTGCCCACGAGGTATGCAACGCTTCACATATGTTGCTAGTGATGGAAGTGGAAATTAGGGAACATCTGGGCCCAGGACTGGCAGCTAATATGTTTCGGCAGTCTAAAAATTTCAGGTGTGAGTTTTTCATTGGTGATTATTTGTGCTGCTGCTCCCTGCTCCCTTGTAGACCGGAATCCTTCTAGGGAGATGCTGGAAGAGATCCACAGCTCTGGCTAAATAGTTTGAAAGAAAATATAAGGAATAGAAAAGAAATGGAAAACATTGTAAATACTGGAGGTTTTCAGAGTAATATACAGTTTTATACAGCTCTTTGTATCTCAACTCTCAAGTGACATAATGTTCCCAACTAACCCTCCTTAGAGTTAGGGCAAAAAACCCTGAAAGACCCTAAAGGGACAGCAAAGTAAACAGTGCATGTGGACAGCTGTACTGCTTAGATTGACCTCTGGTTTTATTTTTTTAGTGACAAACGGGAAAAGAAAAGATCATAAGGGATAGCAGTTGGCACAAGGCAGGCTGTTATCCGTTCTTTGTTGCTTTTTTTTGTGTCCCTTGGGAAGGTTGCAGCAGGCTTGGCTGGACCCGATAAGCAGGAGCCCTGCACAGCAAAGGAGCCTGTGAGAGGTGTCTGCCCTGCATTCCTGATTGAACATCGGTACAAACGCTGTTGTTATTATGAAGTGAAGGTGTTCTGCAGGTTTGTACCCAACAAATAATGTGAAAGCAAATGCCTGCCAGTAAGCGCATCTTAAAATTAAAGGAATAAATTTTCAAATAGTTGTTACATGTATAATTTCATAGAATCACAGAATGGTTAGAGCTGGAAGGGACCAATTTCCAACCCCCCTGCCATGGGCAGGGACACCTCCCACCAGACCAGGTTGCTCCAAGCCCCATCCAGCCTGGCCTTGAACCCCTCCAGGGATGGGGCAGCCACAGCTTCTCTGGGCAACCTGTTCCAGTGCCAAACAACCCTCACAGGAAAGAATTTCTTCCTAATACCTAATCTAAATCCCCCCTCTTCCAATTTAAGGAAAAATTATGTCGAGGATGTGATACAAATGACGGCCCTGCAGTGAACATGAGATTTCATGTCTCTGGAAAGCCCCGGTTAAGTCATAAACTGCAAACTCCCTGTGTAAATGGCTTATGAATGGCAGGAGAGCTCTAGGAATGAATTCATTTGTTTTCATTCTGGGGCCATCTGTTGCTATTTCTAATATATACTTCGTAGCTTTCACCTTTGATCCTTGCAGTTTCCAGGTTTTTAAACTTTTATAGTTCATGATTATATGTTTTAGTGATGTCAGCGAAAGGATATTATCACTTTCAGTAACTTAGTGGGAGCTTATTATTTGTTTATTACCCTGTGAATTGCAAATAAATAAGCCAGTAAGTAAAGATTATGGAGAGATGGTTATGTCTCCATAGTTAGAGGTTGTGACTAACTCTGTGTTTCAAAGTTGATTATAACAGGAAAGTTCACTAAAAGCAAAGCAAGATGCCTAATAAATCACACATGAGGTGTCTTACTGGAGGTTAATTCACTGTGAAAGCTTTGAGGACACTCAAACCTATGCTGGATTGCAGCGCAGCAAGAATATTTTATCTCTTCATATATTGACCCCTTCCCCCCTCTTTTTTGAACCGAACCCTCAAAATGGTTTTCTTGAGTGGTGCATGTAAACTAAAGCAGAATGAGTTGCTGTTGCAGAAGTGACTGGGGCGCAAAGCAATTGGTGGGATAGCAGCGCTCAAACTTTTCTCTTTCTGTCACTTCCCACACGTCATTATAAACTAGTCATATTCCTCAAATGAAAAACGTGCTCTCCAGGAAAGGGCAAAGCAAAAGAGAGTGGTATTTATCACTCTATCACCCTTTCATTGTTCTTTTGTAGCCTCAGTCTTCGTTGGAGCATATCAGTATACCTTTGTCAGTAGTTTATATTCTCATTCACTTTGCTGTGTAAACTTAATGCTTCAAATGCTCCTGCTTTGCCAAAGAAACTCCCTTTTAACCAAGCCTAGCCTAAGCCAGACCTGACAAGAAAAAGACAAGAAAAGCTGAAAGCTGGATGAATGATAACCTCCCTCTTTCTCCTCTAACCTCTTCCTGAGCCAAAACAAGTTTTAATTCACTGTATGATGCTTCAGGTCTGTCCCCCTTAGGTCGCTTCTCCCCAGATCACCATGCAAGGAGGCAGGGAGCAGGTCTGGAAATCAGAGATGTACTGGGAGAGAGTCATAGAATCATAGAATAGTTAGAGTTGGAAGGGACCTTAAAGATCAGGGAGTTCCAACTCCTCTGCAGGGGGGCAGGGACACTTCCCACTAGACCAGGTTGCTCAAAGCTCTTTCCAACCCAGCCTTGAACATCTCCAGGGATGGAGCATCCATGACTTCTCTGGGCAACCTGTTCCAGTGTCTCACCAGCCTCAGAGTAAAGAGTTTCTTCCTAATGTCTAATCAAAATCTCACCTGTTTCAGTTTAAAACTGTTATCCCTTGTCCTATTGCTACACTCCCTGATAAAGAGTCCCTCCCCATCTCTCCTGTAGCCCCCTTTAGGTTATGGAAGGCCATTATAAGGTTTCCCTGGAGTCTTCCCTTCTCTGGGCTGAACAACCCCAGCTTTCTCAGCCTGTCTACATAGTAGAGGTTCTCCAGCCCTCTGAGATTCTTCTGGTCAGCTGTACGTGGTGGCAGCCCAGGCACCTGTGGTTGACTTAGCTGTGTAATTTACCTTTGTAGGCAGCGGGAAGGAGCAGGCACCTAGAAGGTGTTGTTCGTTTCATCTTAAAATAGATGAAAAAAATACATCAGGTGACTTGTGTCTGTAGAGGGCCTCTCCCTACGAGGAGGTTGGGGTGAGTGGCTTGGATGTGCACAGGTGCAACAGCTCCCGTGGTCGCTGACATTAAACAAAAAGCTGTGGGGCTCCAATCCTTTATCACTCAGAACAAGGCAGAAAGCACCATTTTGTTGTTAAACCTTTGGCGTGCCCCATTTTTGACCACTGTGAGCAGTTCTGGCCTGGTGAGGAGGGGTTAATGGACATGGGATGCTTCAGCTGGAGAAGAGAAGTCTGAGGAGGGATATGATTGAAGTTTCCAAAGACACCAAAGTGCTAGATAAGGTATGACACAACTGCTGCTGCTCACCAAACCCTGCCCTGTTGGATCTAGAGGACAATTTGGAAGCAGGAATATAACTTCCAACACACCTACAGCAACAGCTGTGGGTGCTGGGAGAACATGAAGAGACTGTAGAGAGCAGACTGGCTCCTGGGCTGTCCTTAGTAATGTCTCTCTTCTTGTGCAAGCCAGAGGCATGGTTCTGGGCTAGACGGATCCCTGGTGAGACAGAATAGGGCACATCTTAATGTTTCCCTCCACTGATTGTGTATGAAATGAAGAGTAGTAGATGTACTCCTAATCTGTATTTCTTGGCAATTAATTTTGGGACTGGCATCAGTCCCAGGCTGGGTGCTCTGGAAGCAGCTACCTCTGATGCTGGTCTGACTTCCTGGAACCGCGAGGGCTCTGTCTTTGCTAGAGAGGTTTTGTTCGTCAGCACGAATGACCTGGGAGAGAGCAAGTTCTCTCTCCTCCTAATGAAATCAATGAGAATTACGGGCGCTGAGCATATTCCAGCAGGTGTGCAGCATCCCACAAGGTCAGGCACTTGGTTAATAGACTGAAGCTCTGTAAAATGGTGTATACTATTAGCAGCCGGGGGAAAAATCAAAAGGTAGAAAAGGACATTGGGCAGAGCTGTCAATTACATATTGGAACAAGAAAAGAGAGAAACTGTCTGTAGCACTTAGAGCAGAAGGGTTTACACAAGGTAGAAAAAAAGTGCTAATGTTTATTGCTACCAAATTTATTCTGCCTTTCAGGATACTAAGTATTTTTAGTAATGAAGAAAATTCTGTGGCTTCAAATGTGTTAAAAAACCACCAGTGCACAGTCACATTGCTCCATGGTACTGAATCCTAACTTACCTCTAAGTTTGAATATATTCAGGTTCAGGTTACAGCCTGACATATTTAGGTGAAGTTGGCTTGATTTTGAACGTTTACCTGCACAAAATAAGCAAGTCCCGAAAGTCTGGTCAACTCAGGTCAAAACAACAGTCCGTAAAGCTTTTGAAATGACTAAATCAACTTCATGGAGCTGGTAACCTCCATTTGACCATTCCCCACAGCAGTCATATTTGCTAAACTTAATTTATAGCATCTATACAAGCCTGTGTCTCATAGTAGGGTAATTAAATTCGTAGAAGCTTGTCATACTTCTAACTTTGCAGCTGAGTGTAGCATTCAATAAATAATACCAATCTCATACCACAAATTGACTCTAATGCAAACAGATACAAAAATCAAGGCTGTTCAGAAGAGGATATTAGCCACATAATGGAAACAATAACTGAATTAGAATTGCTCAGCTAATCAGCACGTGTTTTAGTATCCCATTGCTTTTTCCTCCAAGTTCTGAGAGACCAAATCAGAGGTTAAGTTACCAAGTTCAGTTTGATTTTTCTTTTGCCTCTGATGGACTGCGAAGACCCATCCTCTGCCTCGTGGTCTGGGGGAGGCTGTCCATCCTCTGTAGTCCATGGGAGCTCAATGTAGGCAAT
The DNA here is from genome assembly GCA_013398155.1 of Pedionomus torquatus. Classification (NCBI taxonomy): domain Eukaryota; kingdom Metazoa; phylum Chordata; class Aves; order Charadriiformes; family Pedionomidae; genus Pedionomus; species Pedionomus torquatus. Next base: position 764,510 of record VZRU01004978.1, on the reverse strand, counting down.
GTAGTAGTGTGCTGAGGTGCTCAGCATCTGGCAACAGCGGGGGAACACAGCCAGAAATACCGCTCTCTGACAATCAATTACATGAGAAATTCTGGTAATTAGCAACACAAATCCTGTGATATTGCTATAATTGGTTTGGCAAGATATTATCATTGGTAACTTTGTAGTTCCTTCATTTAAAGTGGCTTTGAAATGCTTCTACCTCTTCATCAGAGCTGTAGTGGTGGGTTCTGTGTCTCCTTTTCTGCACAGGGCAAGGGGAACACTTTTCACCCATCTCAAACTCTCCGGGCCAAGGAGGATTTCCCTCAGATCTCCTTCATATTAGCTCTTCACAGTACCCCTTGCGTTGTGCTGGGGTAATGTAGCTTTATAGTTCCCCAAGATCAGGCAGATATTCCTTCCTCCTATTAGATTACGGAGCCTGTGAACACTTCAGGGCATGCAATAACCGTTGCCCCAGCACAACGGTTTTCTCACTTGTGCTGAGGCTGCTGGGTGCTTCTGCAATAGGAAAAAGATAATATTTTTCCAGTTTTCTAATCATCTGATATTGCATTCTGGTATCAAAACTCCCCTGAAGTAATTGTTCATCCTTCTGATCCCTAATTGCATTTATCAACTCGGTATGAAGCCTATTGCTACCCGGAGCTTTGTCCTCCTTTGCCCAAATATTTCCTCACAACTATTTTCATAATCTGCAAAAGCACCTACAAAATACATCCTCACAGGAGGCTGGCTCTGTTAGTATTCTTCTCAACAAATAGAGAGAAAAAAAAGTCATTGAGTTTTAATGTTATGTTCAGAATGACTGTTAATATGAAGGACTGGTTTTTTCAGTATACTAAATCCCATGCAGCACTCTAGGTTGTGAGATAAAAATTGTAAATTATTAAGTTCATGCTGTTTTGAACTACAGAATCACTTTGGTAATATTTTTCTTGGAAAATCAATTATATATGAAATTGTGTAGCAATTTAGTAACATAAACCCAGGTAATAATACAATTAAAAAGAAAATATTTACTTGCTGCATGGGGTATTTTGTATGCATCTTAATTATGTACCTTTGCTCGCCAGCTTGTATTATGTTTATAACCTTTGGGTAGGTTTCACATCAGGTGGATAGGAAAGTAATAAAAGCTGATACCATAGTTAGACCTGAGTTGTAATTTAAAAAATGATTGGTATCTACATCTTTGCTGCCAGTGGCACTGTGAATTAGGAAAATGGATAGAAAAAATATTCCTCAGCATGTAAATCTTACAGGATAGTGCGAAAAATCAGATCCTAAGCATCCAGCTGACCATGTTTTAAGTATTTTAGGCCAGATTGGTCTAAGTGGTATAAATAGTTTGACTAGCAGAGTCAAATTCTTCATAATATTTCTCTGCTGTCAGTCAGCTCTGTATTTGATCCTTTGTTTTATTGTTCATTTTAATGAAAAGGACTTTGGGAAATATTCTTTCCAGATATCTTACAACTGCAGACATGTACAGTGAGAGATTCCATTTTCCTTCTTCTCTCAGAAGTAATTTCTTTGGTTTATATATCATAAAGATCCTCTTTATAAATCTTTTCACTTGGGCTGGCTCTTTTATCAGTAGCTGAAGATGATGAAATCACCACAGTCATTCTCAGCATCACTGAAGTAAATGAGACAAGACTTAGCCAACTAGCCAAGCGAGGATCTCAGGCTGATATATCAATATTCATCAAAGTATTTACAGACTTTTGGAGTCTTTAATTAGCTGTTGCATGTTGAGGATTCAGTTCAGTGAAGACAAACAGGCTGCATTCCCTTCAAAAGCTGGATGAGGTTTACTGCAGCCCTGACTTGAGGATTTGTTCTGTGTTGCAAAACAAATCAAGCACACTGTGATTATAGCCTCCCATTAATCACTTTCTGCATTGTTTCCTTTTTTTTTTTTTTTGCTTTTAAGTTAAGCCTAAAACCCCTTGAGAGGGTGTCTCCAATACTCAGAGAGCTTGGGCACTTTCATTTAAGAGGAGTGCTTCGCTAAGTTTGTCTGATTTTAGGTGGGGATGTCTAGTTTCCTGTCATCACTGCTGATCTAATCAAGATGGTCAATGGAACTTATTCACCTGACCAAACACCAGTCAAACAAGTTGCTTTCTGGACTCCACTGTTAAACTCAAATGTACACATCTACACTATATAGACCTAAATATGATGAGATCAACACCATTTTTAGTGCCTAAAATGTAGGTGAACGTCAGATACCCAAGTTAGGCAGACTTGATCTTTAAACTTCACCAATACAAGAGGCAGCCTACTGTTTGGGGATGTATAATGAATGCCTTATGGGTAAAGATGTGTCACAAGTATTGGTGGAGTTTGCTTATGTTGTCACAAGCCTTTTTACCCATTTTGAACCTGCTGCCTTTTGAAATTCCATACATTTGATGTGTTATGGTTTTCTTCCATCCCTAGGACTGACAAGCCCTGCTGCTATCTTGATGTTCATGTTTTCTTCACTATTTTTCTCCAGTCTTACATCCTTACATGTGTCTCTAAGATGAGAATTTCCAACATTTGCTTAATGGTCTCATCCTTTGGGAAGAGATGGAAGGGAGAAGAGGTTTTTGTGACCTTCCAGCAGCAACACAATCTCCCCTAAAACCTGTTTTTCTATAACTGGATTCAGCTCGAGATTTCTGTACTGTTAGAGGCCAATGTCCATTATGCACAATTCCATATTTATACTCAGCTGAAGTCCGTGTCAAATGCTGTGTTTGGGCAACTGCCAGGGCTGGCAAGTCCTTGTTTTCTGCAGAGACTCCCATGTATGGTTGTCATTTATCAAAATGACAAAAATCTTCTTCTGCAAGCAGTGCTGGATTTTGTGGATTCTCAACAAAAGGACAACCCCTCACATAGTAACAAGTAATTCAATTCCGTTTTATCCAGAAGATCCCACTGGCTGTTCTCTGGCAGTCATCATGTTGTGTAACAAAACTGCAGTTACATCTAACAACACAAAAAATCAAGTAAGAAAATGAATGCTTTGTTTTAAAATAAGTAGGGATTTGAAGATTCTCTCCTCCCCCGCCATCTCCCATCCCCGCCGTAAGTCCTGGTGGGAAATACTTTCCCGTCTTTTGACAAATCCTAGCCTTTATCTAAGATCCTTCTTTGGATCTTAGATTGAGATGGAAGGAAGGGAGACTGGAAGGAAAATAACTCACTACAACAACATTTTGGGTGGTCAGCTTCCTTCTTGATGAGCACCTACAATACAGCAACTCTACTTACAGTTGTAACATGTTCTAGTATATCTAGCAATAGATCAGGATTTGTTAACCAATTGCATATGTTTAATCAAAAAATTAATGACCCCACAGCTATATAAAAAGGAGAGGTACTCAGTTTTGCCAATGGTAGTTATTCCGCTTTGAATCTCTACTTTGATTCCTCAGCCTATTAGGAAAAGCAGCCAGAAACAGACTTCTGGTTGAGATAACCAAGTACACAAAAATATTCTGTATGTCTTTGTATCCACAGTCAAATATTCCTATTTACAGATAAGCGGAAAGCTCCACACAACAACCTGAAACATGAACATGAGCTTTTTGGCCAGTAGGAAAGTAATTTATTTTTTCTGACCCAGAGGAAAGAAGAAAGAATTTATGCAACAAAGACAGACATCAGGACATCATTTAAAATTCCCGGACATCATTTTAGACCTTGGTGAATTATTGAAGTTCTTCAGATGCCACTGAATAAGAAGAGTATAGTGATAACCTCTTTCTCTGACCTAAATGGAATGCAAACAACTGTCAATTCACCTGTTTGCCCCCATTTTCTCTCTGTACGAGCGACTAGGCGTTGAATGTGTTTCAAGCAGTTCTCCAGTTTCAGGCAGTTGGGCAGCCCACTGCAAAATCACAAAATTAGGTAAACATGAGAGACTGAGGCTGAGGACATTTAGGGTGAATGAGATCTTCTAGTTTCTATGTGAGGCAGCCAGGTAAATTAATAAGGGAAATTGGCAATCATTTATACATGCCAGCATCAGCAGGCGTCTCAGCAAAACGGCTGGTGAAAGGTCGCAGCTCATCTGCCATCGCGACAACCAGGCAGCCAGGCTAAAAATTATTCCTTGTCAGGCATTGTTTAGGTACTTTGTTTGTCATGGAGGTGGAAGACCNTATTTTTTTTTTTTTTTTTTTTTTTTTTTTAGCAGGCAGAAGCAATAAATCAGCTAGTTTAAGAAGACCCAGCTAGCCCAACACAGATCGATTTCATGGGGAAGTCGATAGGCTGCTAATAGAATTACAACTACCTGTCAAAATAGGGAAAACATATCTGTGACAGTGACAAAGGGCAAATCAATTGAAGAAGTGTTGTAGGCTCTTTTTTCCCTTTTATATATATATGTATTTTGAGACATAGATGCAAAGTACACGTGTGCCTTTTCAAAACCCGCAGCTGTGAAAAACAGCACTATGTTTATCCCTTTACAGGAGCCACCGGTCCTGTAATTCTGAATTCTGTGGTCACTTTCCTTCAGTAGGCTGCTCCACAGGGACAAAGCTAAAGAGCTGCATCCAGAGCTATTTGAACAGTTTCTCATGTATTATGAAAGCTATTTAAATAGGTTTTGTTAACAGCTGTAATAATTTGCTCCAGGTGGAAAACCTTGGCGCGTTTTGTTTACTGCAAACTGGTTTTTGGTTTTTTTTGTGTGTTTTTTTTTCTTTTCAATTACACACACGAGCTTGCCAGTTTCAGGTGGGTTTTAGTGTTTGTACAGCTCAAGCAGAAAATCAGTTACAACAATGTTGTTGGCTCAGAAATTATGTTATAATTTGCGATAATTAGGTAAAAATTGAGTTATTGAACAGTGGAAAGCTGCCATTGTGCTGCTACACTGCTTTGCTGCCTGTATACTGTGCATATAGCCTGTTCCTTTAGTACATTGCACATTTCTGTAAGACATCAGAAAGGTTCTATGTAGTTAAAAACATAGCTAAGTAAAAAAATTTGCACAGTTTGTGATGTCTCTGTGGATATCATGACTGAGTACTGAAGTAGAAAGGTATCGACCAAGTCATGGCAGCACAAGCTTCTGCTCTGCTGGTGCAGCTCCAAAATAGTGAAGAAATGCTAAAGGAAAATAAGTAGAGTGATATTCCTTATTCTCCTCTCACTGCAGCCATTCCTGGGTCTAAAGCTGTGTCTGACTTTCTGTAGAGAAGACCATATATCTTTATGAATACACATATAAACGAGAACTTGGAACAAAACTATAATCAAAATTAAATATCTGGGAATCTTCCTCTTAACCCATGACTTGGGTATATAAACTGAGGAGGTATAAGTCCTTTTTAAAAATTTCTTAGTGTGTACCAGTTTGGATGATTATTGGGTGCCAGAAAACTGCACTGCCAAAATTTAAAAAGCAAACAGATTCATTCTCTAAAATATACTCATAGACTTTCTTTCAAATACATGTATACACACACACATACATATACAAACAGGTATGCCACACATTTTATAAAAGTAATGAAAGTGGTCTTTAGAGCTATACTGCCTTGTTAAATAACCTGAAGAACAGCTGAGATGATACATTTTGCAGTGTTCTGTGTGTACAGGCCCAAGTTACGACAACTGGTAGCACCACGTTCAACTAAACCGGGGGAACTTTGCTAAAGTCAATTGAATTTGCATTTAAATAGACGATAAAACTTCCATTGAGTCCCAGTGAGAATGAGATTTCGTGCAGTGCAATTGAACCAGACTGTCAGAGGAGTCAGGGTCAAAATCCTCAGACCTGGGTATCTTGCTTTTCTTGCATTTCTTTGCTTGCTTTGCCTATACAAAATCAGTGCCCAGCTGTGCTCTTTATCATATGCTGCAACTTCTGTTGACTTTGTTGGGTCCTTCAGGCTTACATGAGCATGGCAACAATGTCTCTGGAGGCAGAACTGTGTTTTAAATTCTTTGGAGCAAGGAATAAACCATAACATTAATCTTTTTGTAGAGCGTTCTATGCATTTTTAACACTGTGATTTTTAATAGATAGTAATAATAGCAATTTTGAAGTACCCTGCAGATTCTAGTAAAGGACTTTACTTCAGAAACACTATCCCCTGCTGCTAGTTTGCAAATCTTCTAATTCATTGCCCCATGGCGTGTCCTATGTGTGCAACATTTTTTAACTTCAAAACAGATAAAGCTGAATGTTTTGCCAACAAAGGTTCCCCAACAGCATGTTACCATTTCTCCTGTGTGAGGGTTAGCTACTTTAAATAATTTCCAAATAGTGGTAGTGGATAGTTTAAAGGTCATGAATAAGTCATTTTTGTAAAGTAAGCATTTGGAATAGCCATCCGTATTTCAAAGCTTATAGATCCTTGCTAAATCAGTGTATTTTTCCTGAAAAGTGTCTTCATGATGTAGCTTATTCTGCAAATCACAGTGTTCCTCAGAAAGTCACANCAGCGAGGAGTGGCTGGGCTGGTGGTTCACAGCTCCTACGGCAGGGAAATCAACGGGGAAGCTGTTGCTGAAGCTCTCAGAACAAAAAGGATAAAGTTAGATCCAAGCACTGAGTGATGACAGAGTAAGTGTCTCTTCGCCACACACCACAGCTCTTTCTGGAGCCTCACTCACTTCAGAAGTAGTGGGAAAACTCCAGGAAAGAGGGCAGATTGTTAGTTTCAAACAGATACACACAAAGCTGAGTAGCCAGGAAGGTTTTAACAGCGGCTTGGTAACAAAAGTCAGAAAAGAGCAAGTGGTTTGGGCTTGGTCATCATGGCTTTGGAGCGTACCTGGTTTATGCAGCACAGTTTGAGTTGCATATGCCACTTTAAATTTGATGTATTTTTTTATAAAGGAAGACTTAAAGCCTTAGGTGAGAGACTCGCCATGAGCTTTTAATGTCTTACAAATAAAGAAGCTCGAGGGAGGCTTTGTCTCTCCCAGAAGTGCCAGAAAACCCAGCTGCGTGTACCTGAGGAGAATGCATAGGGGAAAGCGTTATGAAAACAGTGGATCTTAAAATACTAGCACAACAAATAGGCTGCCACCGAGGACTATGCCTTAAAAACTTGGCATCTTTGGTGCCTAGCTGTACCTGGGAGAGAAAGCTACCAGGGGCAGTATGTGTAAGCATTGCTCTCTGCTCAGCATTGAATCACTCTTGCAGTTATGTTTGGCCCCCTGTTATAAACTACGTGTTTTAATACACGTTATGGACACTCCGCTAACAAAGGTATTCACTTTTCTTAAATAGAATTTCAGTGAAAAATGTCTTGAGAGGATATATGACCCTTTTAAGGCAGGAGCCACTATTAGTTACTATAGAAGCCTAGAAAATATTTGTTCAGTGCTCTCTTAAGCATGCAGCCTGAATGCCTCGCAAACACAGTGTCACCCTTATAAATTAAGCAGAGACAAAGTGCCTGACTGTCTTCTCTTGTTCCAGTTTGATGTACAAAGTTCTGCAAATTCCAGAGCTTTTCAGGAGCATCGTGTCAGTGTAACGTGGTGGAGAAATCAGACTTGGGGGAGGAGGGGGGAAATTCCTGGCTGGTTTATTAACATTTTGGAAAAGAGGTTGTGCTTCTCCCCCTTTTGACAATTGTGCTTACTAGATACTCTTTTGAAGGGGCTAATATTTTAATGCTGTGCTTTGGCATGTATAGCATATACTGAAAATATACTAAAATACCGTAAGTAAAACCCACTGAATCAGCTTGCAGAAGATGATTTGGAACCCATTCTTGCACCGTTCAAGCCACTGAATGACTGAAGGAGCGTGTGGCACCAGCAGTGCAGTGGCACCAGAACATGCAGATTTCCACTGCATTTTCAAGGAGCTGAAGTGCTCTGTGTCTCCTCATCATCGGCGTTTGACAAGTGATCTAAGATGACCATAACCATTAAATAACGTGAAGTATATCTGCAGGGTTTTCAGCATCTTATCTGCACATTCAGCTCTCAGTCGTTTCATTGCAATTTTCAGATGAAAAGACATCTAAAGGAGGTGAGAGCAAATGAGGAGAACATTGCTTTGTTACTGTATTATTCAAGTTCAGCATTACTTACTATGAAAAGAAGCCCCTAATTCTGCTGAAATAAAATTTGAAACAAGCAAAAAAGTATCAAAATTTGAGTAAAAAAAAAAGCACCTCCTCTAAAAAAAACCCAAGCACAAACCAAGGCAAAGTTATTCAAGTGAGTATAGTTGAAGGCCTACCCACAGTATGGAGGATTTATTGTCTACAAAGTGTTCACTCTAATTCATTAGTTCCTTCGTAGAGTTATAAACTGCATTAACCCTCCTGTGCAGAAATCAGCACTGTTATGGAGCTCTTGAGCAGATGTGATACAAGAGAGCCTTTTGATTTTTTTTTGGTGCGTTTTAAACTCAAAGAGTAATGACACTGCAATATCATGTGGTGAAGGAGCAATAATTTGATAAACATTGTCTTTCCATTAGATTAGAGCAATTAATCTGATTCTAATTTAGCTGAAACATTACCATACGGGAATCCCTAGAGCCCTATGAATAATCTCTAAACACATTGACACACTCAGCAGACAAACATTATCTCCACTCATACTGTTATTCCATATGGTCTCCTCCCATTCTGATGGAGGGCACCCTGCTGTTTCAATCAAATAAATGTCAATTATCTGAGATAGATTTTTTTTTATTTTTTTTAAATTTTTTTTGTAGTTCACGAGCGCAGGCTTACAATTCGGCAATGGCAGCCGTAGAGCAATTGTCTGTGGTTCTCCCCAGTTGCTGCTGCAGACCTTGCTGGATTGTTGTCAAACTTTGTCGCATCATGCACAGTTTCAAAGGCTCTCTCTTGAAAACTGTAGGCATGGAGAATTTTTTGTACCTGGGGAGAAAGCAGCAAAGCACAGAAGAACTGGAAGAAGGGTTTGCCACGTAGGCCTCTTTACCTTATTAGTTGGGATGGTCTTTAGCTGCTTTTCTATTTGTTGATCTAGCAGGGAGCCAAAATTCTGTGTTGCTGAAGACTGCTTAGATGATGCTTCTGAAACAATGTCTCCCAAGCCTTCATCTTCAGCAACTATGGGCACACTTGCCACTGCTCACAGGATCCCTTGCACTTTCAATTGAAAGCACCATAAAAGAAGACAGGCTGAAAACTTCAAACCCTTGCAAGCCACCGCTTTAACCACTGCTACAAGGTTCAAAGCTTATCCAAAATACCCCTTAGGCCTGGTAATCAGACTGCTTAGTATATTTGCCTAACGTAAGCCTTGTGGCTACTATGGCGCCTAACACTGAAGGAGCAACGTGAGACTCAGGTTGCTTTAGTGCCTAATGCCATCAGTAGAGAGAAACAGCCAGAGCATCCAGGCTAGGTCCATCTCAGTGGTTGTCTGACGGTCACCTTACAGGCTGAATTAATTATATTATATCATATATGATGCCTGTTATTTAGGGTAATAGTTCTCTTGTTTGGAAGTGCCACATCAGGCAAATACACATGAAGGAAGGAAGGATGGAAGTGGAAGATTTTGTTGAACTGTGCTTTCTTCAGCTTTCAATTCTTAGGATGCTCAAAGTAATGTAATGTAGCAGAAGATACTCTCTCTTCAGCGAAACACCTTAAACTGTGTCAGATAGTCCTATCGCCCCTGCCCCTGAGGTATGTGGCACTAGTTGATTGATCATAGATGTTTATATAGATATGTTCTGTAGAGAGGGTGTCTGTATATCTGTGTTGGAAAGCTCACTTGGCAATCTGATGTGGAGAAAAAAATTGAAAGTTCTGAAATATTGTAATGATACTTGATATTCAACTTGACCTAAATGTGATTTGTTTGAGAAACTGCTCATTTAGCTGTCTGTGGAAGGGCCAGTGTAGCACTTCTCTGGCTGAGAAAACCTTTGGATTGAATAAGTCCTTTTAGGTTCAGTAGACTGGGAGACTAAGTACTGAGTGAATGGTTTCTCAGCAGCTTTAAATCATACCTGTGAAACTTCTCACAGCTGAGAGGTCTCTTTGCATCCTTCCCGGTTTCTCTTTAACATCCATCACATAGACCTGAAATACTTCATAATTTCCTGCTTAGAAGAAGTCTCATTTTCCAAGATGCTGGGTACTTTCCCCTTCTTAGCATCAGGCGAACTCACAGATACTTCTGTACCTTTGGAGCAAATTAATTTGTCCTTCTTCCACCTGAGATTCCTCATCCCTGGCACAGGCAACTGGAAACATGGAGAATTTGACAATTAAGTGGGGTGATATGCCTGCAGCAGTTATCCATACATTTTAACAGAAGACAGGGCTTTCCAGCACAGCCCTAATGTTATCTGTGTCCAATCTAGAATTTTAGACTATCTGTAACTGTATGTTATAGAAATAAAAAGTGTCTGTTACTTTGCATTTGGACATTCTGTCATCATTAAAGTGCCAATAAAGGCTTTGCCTGAGGACATTGTGGAACAACACACTTCTGTTAATGTTGCTCAATAAAACTATTAATACGATCAATTTGATTTGAAATGTCTCTTGTCTTGTAAAGTATCAGATCATTAACTTTAACAATGTCGGAGAGTTCTGACTATCATATTCAACTAAATTAATGTCCAAGGAATAGCAAAGAGCTCATTTTGCATAGTAGAAGGTATTAATGTGCCATAGTGGGAAGTATTAATGTGCTGCTGGACGTAAATAAACTGAGCAACCTTCAAATGCTTCGGGAGGAAGGATGTAGGCTTGTACTAGTACATGCCATAAAAAAGAGGCAATGAGAGACATGAGGCATGGAGGGAAACAATAGTGATTCTTGAACTGAAGGTATGGGATAAAGAAAAATGGTACTGAACACCTGAAATTCACTTGTAACCACAAGGATATGTTGGTTCCCAGGGTCTCAGAGTAAGGCATGTTGTATGCTACTGACAGACAAGGAGTAGGGTCAGGAAGTGCACAAAGAAGAAACTCTACAGCTACCCCTGGAGTAGCATTTTGGTTCAAATCAGAGGAGTACTTCTCAAGCACAAATATTAATCTTTCCAGTCTTCAGTAGCTTGAGTCACACTGTAGAGCAGTGGACTGGGGTACCTAAAAATAAACTGAAAAGCGTGGTCCCAGCTTGTACCTAATTCACTCTGTTCATGGCTGGTCAACTCCACATGAAGAGACTGGAGCTAGTCAGAAATAAAATGCCCTGAGAGAGATTCTTGTATATAGTATATGTTGAGTATATATTGGGTTCTCAGTACTGACTATTTCGCTCAAAAAATCCATCTCTTTGGGGCCACACTGCTTGCTCTTACAGACAGAGCAGGTGAAATAAGCTGGGGATTCCTTGCCTTGCCCCACGTGTATGCTGTCCCCTACATACCCAACATGCATAAATACTGTCCAAGCCAATAGCAGTTGTCCTAATTACACTCGAGAAAGTAATGATTTTAAGCGTGATGTTAAAAACAGCTGTGGATGCTTTCGTACTGGCTGTTCAACTGGGATGTTGGATGAGGTAACTTCTAGAGATCCCTTCCAACCAACACTGTTATGACTGTTGAAGTCTGTGAACCAGACTTAAGTGTGTTTTAGGGGAATGACACGATAATTAGGTTTGTTAACAAGAATATTTGGCCTGGCCTAGATTTGCAGGTGGTCAGAGGTCATAAACAGCTTAAGCTACATCACTCCCTGGGACACTAAGAGTCTGTAGCAGTTACCTGGGGAGAGTTTTATTCTTTTAATCTAAAATTTCTTAATGAATAGAGGAGTAAACCTAAGGCAGAAAAAATAGAAGAGCAAGCCTTGGAGACCCTTGAGAAGCCTTAGGCAGCCTGACTGACTTCTGCCGAGAGGAAAAGAAGGAACAGTAGGTGCTTCTTGAATGAGATCCTTCATTCTCCAACCCAGAAGTAGCTGCTGCCCTGCGCACTTCCAGCTGTGGGGACAGCAATGCCTGATTTCCACCCTGGCAGCCTGCCGCCCCTGGCAGCTGCCTACATCACCTCACCTTGATGACTACCAGCTCTGATCGGGACTCACAAACGTGCTCCAGGGAGCAGAGCAGCTGTACTCAAAATAGTGAGCAGACGTCTCCACCGCTACCTCAGTTCTGAAGGCTCGGCTGCTCTTCCCCGTGGGGTGGCTCAATGGTACAGGTCAGGAGCAGAGACAGGTGTCGGCGTGGCCTTAGTCAGAAATCTACATTTTCACAGCTTTACTGAGATATTGGGAGATAAAGCCACAAGCTGGCCTCCGAAATGTCACACATACGGAACAGCAGCTAGATGTTACCCCCGGGGGCCCAGCTGAGCAGGTGTCTGCTTCAAAAGCAGCTGCCTGGGTGAGGGCTTTTATTCACTGCCTGTGTCAGTTCTCTCATCCAAAGTCAATGGGATCAGTGGCATTGAAATTACCGAGTGCATTGTTTCAGCTCTGGTTTTAAAACAAAAACTTCAATAATTAAAAACTTTTTTATTTCAAATTACATTTTTTTTCCCCCCAAAGTTTGACTTTTATTTCCTGATTACCATCACCATTTAAATTGTTTTTTCCTAGAAATTGGTGGCTTCATTTCGGTACTGAGTTCCTTTCTGACGGTTTTAGTGATGCAAAAAGAAACGTTCCGTGCTGTGGGACTGGAGAAGCAGGCTCCATTTGCAACACAACAGCCTCTTAGCAAATGGTAAATATGACCTATGGCTGAAAGAGTCTAAATGGATTTTTTCCCCCTGCTCTATTTTCAAGATGTGACAAAATTACTAGGTAGCCTACGTATCCAAAGTCAGAAATACACTGGGAGCTGAATACTGTCAACAATGCTGGAGAAGCCTGATTTTAGCTCCATCACAACACAGCAGAGTTCTGCTTTCATGGTGCATTAATTCAACACCTGCAGGCGCTCTCTTTCCGTGCTGAAATTACAGGCTGTCTAGCGAGTAGTTAAGGCTTTGGACCGGAGTGTGGAGTAAAATCGTGCGGTCTTTATTGATCCGCACAGGGCCAGATCCTAATAGTGCGATGTGAGTTACAGATGCTGCCTGATGTAGCCTAAAATGGAGACAAAGGATGAGACATAGCCGAGATGTTTCACTGACATATCCGGTTTTTAGAGTTCTTCACCTTTAGCCAGTCACCTTTAAAACAGTCGTTTCTTTAAATTCAAATGGAAAAAAAAAAATCAAACAAACAAAACCCTGGAAAGGGATCCCTATTCAAACCTGTGTATTTATTTATTTGTTGACAGTATCATTTAGAAGCCACCTCAGCCTCTCAAAAATGGTTTTGAAGCACGGGGCCATGTGAATCAGAGAAAAGCCAAACCAAAAGCTCTGTCTGTGTTGCGTACATTAATATATTAAATTAGAAGCATTAGGGAAGCTTAATTTAATTTGAAAGTAGGCAGTTGACAGTATTGTTTGGCTGTTGGACTACTGAACCATTGTGGTTCCTGTGCCAGTAGGAGGGGCTGGAAGTAACAGGGGGGCTGGAGGGGAGGCCATGAATAAAAAAAGACATCTATTCCTGTATCTTGGGTAAAGGTTTAACAGTCATAATGAGACTGCTGTGGGGCATGTTAATTCGCTCCAACGGGCAACCTGTTCCTGTTGTTTCTTTGAGTTCCCTAACATGGCAGTTGCTTTATAAGGTCTCTGCCCTGCAGAGTAGAAAATGGGGATGTTTCTGAACTCAGTGTGAGAGCGAGGGCTCATGCCAAGGGTGAGGGGGATCCCACCTCCTCTCCTGCATCTGGAGCAGTGGTGCTGCAGGGCTCCCCAAATGCCTCGTTAGGTCCCCTGGCTGGTTTCTCACCCGCAGGCAGACGGCAGCTCTCAAGGCGCCAGAGCTTTGAGATGAGAGCTGCTGCGTCACCAGCAGTGGGTGCTTGGTGGTGGAAGGGCTGCTCTCTGTGGTGGAAGGTCATGCCGAAATTCCTGCTGGTGTGTGCAGCGAGCCAGTTGCCTGAATGTCTTGGTGCTGCTCAGTTTATCAATGGAGATATGCATACAGCTGCGGTCTGAACGTGGAACAACTTGCATAGACTTAATGGGAACTGGTCATATATTGTAAAGTTAGGACTTAAAAAGAATGGACTATAAGAGCACTGAATGGGGCTGTATCACACGACTCCCTGGTTTTCTGTCCTGTCCCTGATGGCAATCAAAAGGAAATGTCTAGGAAAGGGTATAAAAGCCGGGTGTGTGATACATGACACTTCCCTGGGTAGTCTCCCCACTTCCAAAGCTTTGCAGCTCAGAGACTTCCTGACCTGGAAATGTTTTTTGGATGTGTTGCCTGAAAGTATTTCTGATCTGTGAGCTTGCCCTACCTCTCCTTGAATCCATGTAAGCTTTTAGCATCTGCAATATTGTGTGGAGTAGAGTTCATCAAACACACCTGCTTTTCTAAGGTCATAGCCTCAGAGGTCAGCCTGACTCCTCTTGTCAACAGGATTCCGTCCCCCATTGCTATCACAGCAGGACTGGGCTCCAAAACCAGCTCATCTTCACTACCCTCTCTCTGTACCTGTTAATACATGTTAATATTGATTAATGCACTTGCTGCATATGGTGTAGGCACTTTTCTTACTCCCCATCCACCCAGGATACAAATTAATCAACAGTACAGCTTTGTATATAGTATGTCATGTCTCATTGCTTAAACATTTTCCTACTCCCTTATGTTGTTACTAAATTGAAGAAAACTAAGTGCTCAGGCAGAAGTAATAGATCAGTATAACTGGATTTGTCTTAATATACCCCAGATGAATTTGCCCAGAAGAGTTTCCCAGAAAATCTTTTTGGGACTACAAAATCTTTTTTCAGGAGTTAAATCACCGAAGACTGCTTTCTACAACTGCAGTAAAAACCTAAAAGGCCTTTTTTTCTGTTCTCATGTCACCCACAAGATAAAGATATTATTTCTCTCTCTCTCCTCCCCCATTAAAAAAAATATATAATCAGAGTACTGCGTCCAGAAAGACAGCAGTTCAGCTTCCCACACTCTTTGTTTCCTCAGTAGTGTCCTGTTAATAGGTTGTGGGCTTGCTACAACTCTGCTGTAGCTTGGTACAGTTGAGCCCAATGGTGGTGACACTCAGTGTCCCTCACGTTAGTCACCAGAAGTCAGGTGCCTGGTCTGAACGACCGGCTCTGTATCTAACACAGCAGGATAGGTGCCTCCTGAGAAAGATTTATTTGATCCTGCGGTAGATATTTAAAGCAAGCCTCCAGAGATGTCTTCCCTGCTCTGTTGATTAGAGGTTATTGATTTGTTGCAAACTAGTTTTCCCAGCTTCCTCTGGGAAAAGTTGGACCCTGGGACCTGGAGCTTGGAGGAAAAAGCAGCATGATGGAGAACTGTTTGAGTTGTATCTGTAGAACAGGCTGCAAATATATAAAAATTCGTATTCAATAGACAGAAAGAAAATGGAAAAATGTTGTTTTTTATAGAAGCGTAATTCACAGCACACAAGCTGAAAGGGCTTGTGGGACAAGCGGCAGGTTCTTCCACTGTGAACCATTTCTGGTGTGAATTGCTCCATTATAGGCCATATGACTAATTCCTATGTCTAACTCATCACTAAATCAATATTGTTGCTAATCCTAGTGTAAAGTGGGGAAATACTCAGTGAGAGCAGGAAGTGGTGGAAATATCCCATAGTCAATATAATTACTTGGTGCAGCACTGACAAAAATTAAAGAGCAAAAGAGTTGAAGTTGATCACCATGGTTTCTGTACTCTGTTCAGTGCTGCCTGACCCACCTCTTGGGTAAATAAAGCTTCTTTTATATTTGTTTCTGAGATTACGAATGCAACTGTATCTTTTATTACTTAAAGAATTTCTGAGCTCCTACACAGCCTGCACTAATCACATGCTATATTTTAATGCGCTTACACAAGATGACCAGGTTATTGTTGCTCATGTGGTCCTTACCATACCATTTCATCACTTCAGAATGCAAGTTCCATGGGCTGTTAACATAGGGTTTGAAATGTTTTCTCCAAAAATCTGTCAAATAAGCCTGTGGCTTCCTTGGTGTTTTTATTTTCTAGAAGTGTGAAGACCATTATCACTATGCCTTGCAGATTATTGGTACTATATAAATACCAGGTGGAAACCACAATTGTCTTACGTTGACTGCATATTACCTACCGTGAAATAATGCATCCAGTCAGACCTTCTGAGCATTGCAAATGTAGTCTGTGATTTGAAGAGTAAGTCCAGCATAACTTTGATGCAGGCAGGATTTTGATGCATAGTCGAGAGCTTTTTCACAGAATGATGCTTTCTAGAGTATTTATGCAGTGCCTTGCATTTTTAAGCAGCTGTATAAACAATAAACAATCCTCCTCATCAGTGTCACTACATCCTATTAAATAAGTCCCCAGGGTGCTATAAATAAAGTTTATCTTGCAGCCGCCAATAACAAGCAAAAGAAGAAGGATTTCCTCACTGACTTTTATGAAGTTTTCAGTAGTGTTTTAATTTGATTTGGCATCTCTGATAGCATTTGCTTGCCTGAGATGTCCAAAGGCAAGCAAGTTTGTTAGGTTCACAAATCCCACAAGCCTCTGACAGACTCCAGGAACTCGCTGAGAGGTCTGGTAACTTCACTGCTCTCCAGGGTACAGCTGGGACTGCACTTGCATTGAAATCTGTGTCAGGAGCATCCCTAGATATGCCCATGGGATGATAACAGGCCAAACAGTTCTTACTCTAGCCAAAGATTACTTGCTCAGGTTCAGGGCAGCTTGTATGGCTTTTAGCAAGCTCACGGTGTTAGGCAGTATAAATTTGTGTTTGGCTGCCCTCACCTACTTAGACACCCAACGTCTCTAGATAAGTATACAAGCCCTCATTGATGTATAATATGTACAACTCCAAATCTTAAACTATTACTCATTACGAGGTCCCCATGAGGTAAGAAGCCATTGTATTTGTAATTTTACAGGTAAGAAACTGAGGCTCAGGGACAAGATTGCTAAAGATACTTCATTATCTTTTTGATATCCATAGAACGGGGGTCTCTGGATGCTAATGAACCTCTTAGCATAAGAGATATATACTTAACTTCACTTGAAGGAACCTATTGGACAATATCAGGGAATGACTTCCCCCGAGAAGATATTTGAAATCAACTTTATTATCCTTTTCTTGCCTTCAGTTTAAATCAACTGGAAGGAAGGGAGGGAAACTTGCTCAGTAAAAAAAAATACCAGTAAATTGTGAATCCATTATTAAACCTCTTAACTTGCTTTTTTCTTTCCTCTGCAGATGCCTTCTTGCATTTACCAGTGAAAGAGTTGAGAACCAACCATCTTCTGGGAGCACCTTTTGGCTTCAGGGCAGGGTGTGACACAAAGGATGAGTACAGTTTTCAGGAATGAATAAGGCGCTCTGGGGTCGAGTCACACGGACCCCCCAGGAGCCTAAATCACAGAATTTCAGAGTTGGACACTTCTGTGACAGTGATTAGTGAATTGCATGTTAAACAAGTTGGAAATGGCCTTTTCAGACCTGGGCATTTAAATGAGGTAAAGTTAGTTATTTGCTTCGATAAGCCATGGGAGCTTTTCGGCTGCAATCCTGACAATAACCATAGCAGCCACAGAGAGAAGGGTTATGATCTACACTGTGAACAGCACCACTGGCTCCTAAATTTGCTTCCAACTGCATTGCAGCTCAATCCTTTTGAAAAAATCTAAGTTGGAAAGCAACTGCTGATCCAAGCAGTATTTCTGGCAATTAGATCTTTGTTGCCCAAAATCAGTGGACTGCCCATTTCATACAACACATGAACTAAACCCACCTTTGCACTGCAAATGCTAAATAACATGTGACTGAAATGCTACCCGTTCATAAGAGAGCAAAAAAATCATCCAAGTACCCTGTGCAGGACTTAGTCTGATATGAACTCATTCCATAACCTTTATAGCATGAAAATCTGATACTTCTGAGAGAAATAACCCAAAATGTTTCATAAATGGTTTTAGGCACTAATGTAAAAGGCGTAACTTTTCAAGGGCTCCAAGCATCAGCCAGTCCCATTGGCTTTGATTACATCTGCAGGGCAATTTTATAGTAGGCTTTTGCTTCTAAATTGGTAATATTTTTTTAAGAGAAAACAAGGCAAAACATCAACAGAAACACTAGGTCTAGAAGTGTTTTGATTTGTTGCAACAGCAAAGACCTCCTATGCTTTAGCAGGGGCCCGTGTTGGGCTGTTATGCTCCATGCTTTTGTCATGCTTTGTCTCTCTCTGTTTGAATTAAATCCCAAAGCTACTGTTGGGTCGATTTCTGGTAGAGCAGAAGTGGCATAAAGCCAGTTTTCCTTGGTTGAGAAAATACGCTCCCTCTTTGATGGTGTCTTTTAAAAAAAGACACTATTGGTAAAGTAATCAGTGAAGACACATCAAGGTAGATTCAATAGTCACACCAGAAAGTCTATTTATGTATAAGAAACCTGCCTGCTTCTCATAAAACCAACATAATGGGCTGTGGGTCTTTTTTGTTTTTAAATTTATGGCAGCATGAGCTCTGTTCTCTATATACAATATAGTACTCTTTGTACAAACAAAGTGGAAATGACATCTATCCAAATACACTGGCTCAATGAGCCTTGATTTTTGTGACCTTGTGCCTTTTTGGCCCTCTGGTTTAACTGTGGTACCTTTATTGTTGGCTTTGAAGCAGTTAAATATAGTCCAAGAGCTTTTTCTTATTTCCTGCTTCTTTTTAACTCCATTTCTCTTTTTCTTTTTTCTTTTTTCTTTTTTTTTTTTTTTTTTTTTTTTGTTCTCATTGTAGAAAAAATACTGATTATGTCAAGGACAAACACTTAGGTTATGGATTACTTTCTTTTCTATTACTATTTTTATTACAAAGCATCCCTGAAGACCTTTTAGTTCTCTTGATTGTTTAAAGAGGATTCATGAAAACATGACATCTCAGATGTGGAGATAGGTATAATTGAGTGCAAAATTCTTTTGCCAGGACTCTGCTACAGTACAATCCTAAGGAATTCAACAAAATGGAAAGGGTCAGTAAGGGTTTAGTGGAATTTGATAGGAGGCCCCATACAAATATCCAGATGAAACTATAGCCAGTTACTCTGTGCTGAATATTATGCCCTGATGAAAATAAAATACCTGAGTTTAATCTTTCATTCAGAGTAAAGATTTGTAGAATAATGACCTGATTTAGCCGAAAAAGGGAAAAAATAAGTAAGTCTGACAGCTGAGAACAGAAGGGGGATTAATCTCAGAAGTTGCTAGTCTTTGTTTCCCATCCTTTCATTATTGTGCAATCAGAGCAAAAAAAAAAAAAGCATCTGCCCTGACACAGCTCCAATTGCATTGCTCAGAGAAAGGGGGAGGCATGGTGGAGAAAGATTTTCCATCATTTACGAGCTGAGGAACTGACAAGAAGACAGAGAGAAATGAAGCCAGTTGGTCCACCCCTTGGTCTGTCTGGGACTTAGGGCTAACAGGCTAAGCGGTGCCTGCGTTCATCACCAGGTGCAGGAAGGACACTTCCAGGTAGGTACAACAAGGTGGGATGTCTCACAAGGTGCAGTAAACCCACTGAATGCATAATTATCCCACTTTTCAGTCTTACATTTGACCTCCAGCGTGCCCAGAAAGAGAAGAAGGGAGATGATGCCTTGGCACACATTAGAGTGCTCTCTGCTCTTCTGGTCTCTTTGACTTTGCCTCATCTTGGCATGTGACACGGTGCCAGCTCTCATCTCACCTGCTGTGCACCTACTTGCTCCAGCTGACTGGACTTGCATTTGAAAGCACCACAACCTAGCTTGTACTTATAACACCAGTTGCTGCTTGAGTTATCACATTCTTGATAATCACCGTGTTAAAACAGCAAGGGACAGAAAGGTTAGTAAGGAAACTTTTCATCTATGCTAGAAGCAAGGGAAAGACCAAGGAAAAAACTGGATTCGTGATGAAAAGAGTAATAAAATAAGCTGCCAGAAGATGAGGTTGAGATGGTTGCTGTGTTTAATGTTTTTTTTTTTTTTTAATACTAGTCTTCACTAAAGTGGTCAGCTGTGCTTATAAATTTAACAAAGCTCAGAAGACAATAATTAGAAAAGAGATAGACCAGTTAGAGAATAATTTCTCTGTTGGATGTTTTCAGGAAAAAAACAGGTTTCACATCTTAGGAAAGTCACTGCAACATGAAGCAACCTTAGAGCTATTAGTGGTTATCGTTGATAATTCTTGGAATTATATCTGATTTGTATCTGCCTTTGAAAAAGGGGTGACGTGAGGAACTAGAAATCGTAGAGTGGTCTGCTTCGTTTTGATTTATGGAATAATATTGGAGCAAATACTCAAAGGATTTTTAAACACCTGGAAGATAATAAAAAATATGAGTTAACAGCCATCATGGATTTGCCAAGAACAAACTGTCACTCATCTCATTTCTTTCTGGAACTAAATAATACTTACTGTTACGGACAGGGAAGAAGCAGACAATGACATGGTGCTTTCTCCTGATAAATTCTGATACCGTCTCTCATGACATTTTATAAACTAGCTAAGAAAACACTCTATAGATTTAATTACCATAAGACTAGCGTGACAATTTTTGGAAAAAAACTGTATTTAGAAAGCAGTTATCAAAAGCTCACTATCTCTTTTTGATATTTTCATGAACTTTCAGATGATACCGACATTTAAGGAGCATACTGGAGGACAGGATTAGACTTCAGAAAAAGTTTGACAAGTTAAAGGCAGCACAATG
The DNA here is from genome assembly GCA_013398155.1 of Pedionomus torquatus. Lineage (NCBI taxonomy): Eukaryota > Metazoa > Chordata > Aves > Charadriiformes > Pedionomidae > Pedionomus > Pedionomus torquatus. The sequence continues at coordinate 743,751 of VZRU01004978.1, read as the reverse complement.
CAGTTCAACAGGAAGAATTTTAAGATATTAGGCTTGGACAGGAATAATCTTCTTACATTAACGCAGAGAGGGAATAAGAGGTTGGAGAATTGAGCATTCACCTTACTGGAGAACTAAGAGGTTAGGCGGGATGTCCCGTCACAGTGAATCACATACTGAGCAAGATTAAAAAATGTAATTTTGTTGTCAGTTAATAGGATAGTTACACAGGAGTATTACCTGTAGGGTATGTGGAATCATCTCCTGCTCTATTATAAAGTTGTGGTAAAGTCTTGTTTGGAATATCATGCCCAGTTTTGGGTAGTAACCTTTGGGAAAGAACAAGAGATAATGGGCTTTAATTGGAACCATGAGGATTTATGTTGAATGTTGGGAATGACATGATGAGAGCAAAGACAGAAAAACTGTAGCAGAAGCTGTGAAAAGTTGTGGGATCTTTGCCTGAGGAACTGCTCTGTCAAGCATGGTTTGGGCATTGTTCAGTGAAGAGAAGGATCAGACATGCTCATGACATCACTTCTGGTCCAATTTTCTATAGCATTTAGCTGTCTCTCTTTTTGTTTTCTTTGCAAGGTGAGGTTCTTCCTCAAGAGTAGCTGTGAAGTGAAACACATGCTGTTTAGCAGAAAAAAACTAAATGGACTTCATATCCACTTAGATGTTCAAATGTGTGCTTTCAGCCCCTTCTCACAAGTTCAAAATGAGCTTTTTCTGCATTGGGTGAACCTGTGGTGCTGGATGAACCTAGCAGGTAGATTTCGAGACACTCTTGACTTTCTTGTAAATCTTTCATGAGACTGAGGAGTTTTGTTGCACTCATAAGGCAGTTCTCAATGAATTAGAAGTCTTTTCAAAAACTCTTTTCAAAAACATTCACTATTTTAGGAAGATTCAGGCTTTGGTTCCTCTGGGGTCACCCAGTTGCCATAAACTAGGCTCTACAGCAAAATGGTGCATGGAATTGGTTGCCACTTCATTAAGGTCTGGCTATGCTCATGGTAGTTCAGCTTCCAGAAGAAAACTTCAACTTGTCCTCACTGTAACTGTATTCTTACAGTTGTAGCCTGTGAATACATTGGCTCCCAACCTGTGATCCAAAAGCTTTTCTTGTTAATAAGTTTTCTTGTTAAATTTCAAGGTTGTAAGGTCAGGTTGCAAACACTTGGGAGTTTTTGTTTCATCGGAAGACTCTGAGCTCTGTTATTAGGACTGTTGATTTTGGCTGGTAATTGGAATCAAAGCTGAATAATTAAAAAAAGCAGCAGTGGTTCAAAATGACTGCCAGTTGTAACTACAAACCAAAATCAACAATCCTACAGCCTATTGGCACTGTCTGATTTTTTTTTTTTTTTTTTTTTTCTGCTCATTACAACTATACTTTCCTCACTTCTTTCTTCTCGCTCAGCACTGGACACCTTCACTTGCTGCTTGACCCCTTCACAGGGCATCCCAGCTGGGCTCCTACAGGGGGCTGTTGTTAGCAGGGTGTCTCCTGTTACAGGCATTCTGTCCACGTATAATGGCTTTGTCCTCTCTTCTCCCGAGAACCTGTCGTATGAAAAATGCCTCTTGTTGAAGGAAACATCAGGTAGCCAACTGAATTGATTAAAAAACTTTTATTATTGTTTGTTAAACTGACAGCTGGAAAATTGATTCCCAGTTAACATTTCGAATTCCTATTACTGTATATCTAACTCCTCTTTGAAAATAATTCAGATTTCTCCTTTTATAACCTGAATATGTTCCTTTTGCCTATGTGTCATATCCTGGATTTGCATAATGAGATTTGAAAGCATGTCCAGAGGTAAAGAACCCCTAAAATAACCTAGACTGTATTGAAGGAGACACTAACATATAGAAGTCAGAAGAGAGTGAAGAATAGCTTTTTCACGGCTGTTAAATATTGTGCAAGTTTACAGTATCATCTAATATGACATGGGCTACAGAAGCAAAACAATTATAGCATAGGATATTACAAGCAAATGAGTCCAAAGTATAAATGCAGAGGAAGTGAAAAGGAAGATAGCTGTGAATATTGTTATTATTCCCACCTGTCCGGGGCCATTTTGTAACCTCCTTCAGCTGCCCAAGTATCCCATTCCTAAGCCCATACCTAGGTTTAAGTTCAACTTTCTGCTTTCCAGAAAAAAAAACAAATCAGACTGGTTTGGTAATTTTTAGTAATTTTTCACTAACTCTGATGATGTAAGAGCAAGCATATACTTTTTATCATGTTGAAATTCTTGCAGTTCAGGAGAATGAAGTAACTGAAAAATCACTTCGATTTTGTGATGTTCAGCCCCCTGACTTTCAGTACTAGTCTCAGGAAAAGAGTAAAGAGAAGGCTTATTGTTCAATGTAATCTGTGGAGACATAAAACCTTACCTGTCACCTCTTCAGTTTGAGAGTAAAGCAGCAGATTACCAGACCCAAGCTTCAAGGATGCAGGTGGTAATGAAAATCACTTTCTTAAGACGAAAATGAACTACAGAACTGAGGTGGCGATGCAGTGGCAAAAATGTCACTGAGGTTCAAAGGAACATCCTCTCTTCTAGTGCATAGAATTTGGGTGGCAACATTTGTAATCTTTTATGAAATACCTAGTGATACTAGCCAATGTCAAGAAGTGACTGAACAAGAGGCAGAGCACAACTATATCTATAAACAGATCAGACACATTGCTGTATGTTTAGTGAACGCAATTACATGTATTTCAGCTGTGCCACCTTCCTGCTGTGAAAACAAAACCCACTACAATATATTCTGAGGATTAAACATTCTTATTTTGTTCTCCTTTTATTGTATGTTAGGAATTTGAACTTTATTCTTAAAATTCCATCTTAAAGAATTGACCTAATAATTTTAATATCATGGTAGAGACTAATTTATTTGGTGTGTTCTGTCTGTGGTACTTTGTACTCAAACATTTGCATAGTGGAGTATTTTCTTTTGTGCTTGCTTTTGTGGGAAGAAGTCAAAAAAGGTGTATTTTGTTTGTGGGAACACAGTTTACTTTTCTGTGTGCATGTTTGATATTCAATGTGATGGGGAAGAAACAACAATAATGATGTTAGATTTGATAATGCCATGTAAATGATGAAAAGGAGCCCACATACTTTGAAAATAAAACTGTGATTCATTCTAGTTGGCTCCCATTAATCTTAATTGTAATTCCATATTTCACTTTAATAAGCTGCTAAATTTTAGGAAGCTGTGTTATTGTTCTTATATACTTGGTTAATTTTTAATTCACAAAGTTTTTCTGACTTCTGTATCTGGAAAGGATTGCCAACATTTTTATTTTCTATATGGGTGTTTATATGCCAGGCAGCATCTCTCTAAATCATGTCAGCCAGAGAGAATGGAGAAAGTTGCGTTTAAGGACAAGTTTCTGTACCTGGGGTGAATTTGATGGAATGTTTCTTTTTGTAGTTCAGCTTGTAAAACAAAAATAAATCTGTCAGTACACAAGGAACAGGATAGTGGTAAAACAAACTGCCCATAGAGCACGTGCATTTCTTCAGGCAACCGTGCTCGGTTTTGTGAGGACAAGAAGGAAGAGCTGGCACTTGTAAAGCAGTACCTGCGAGGACAAAATTCTCAACCTTTCTGCCTTCACTGACCTCAAGGAGAGTCAAGTGTTCTCCCCACCTTGCAGGGCTGAGTCCTTTGTAAACTTGCTTGTGATTAATATATGTTATGAATATCTATTAAATGTTACAGTAGGTTGATAACACCCAGCCATATCACTCATTTATTACAAGAAACTGTTCAGTCACAGTCTGAGGAGGGGGGTGAGAGAGCAACTCAACTGCAGTTAGATTGATGATGCTTCTAAAAATTGTCCAAGCATGTGTGCAAGAACCTGTCAAAATAAGAGTTTAATAAATGAGAAAGTGAAGGACAGGTAACTTTCCCAATATACAAAAGTTGTGCACATGCACGTGCACGCTTCATTTATTCCCTGCTCCCTAACAGGTAAACAATACAGAAAGAGAGTCTGTTTGCCATTTTTGAGCTAGATTGCCTGGAAAAGAAATTTGCCACGTCAGTTATTACTGAGGTTACGGCGGCATGTGGCACGGTATCACTGAAGAACTCTTTCACATCAGCGAATTTCCACCAAACTCTAGCGGTTCTTGCCTGTCGCTCCAAGAACCTGCTCCAGTCTTTTGGGCAGTATTGGAAGTGGCAGGATTTGTCCCCTGGGAGGACAGGCTGCTTCTGTGGAGGGGATGGGGGAGGCAGGGTGAGGAAGCAGGGGGAGATGCATACCTGAGATGAGGAAGCAATCGATGCTATGGGGTTGCCTCTCCCAGGCAGCCCCATCCTCCCTCTACAGCAGCAACATCAGCCCATGGTGTTGGTGTAGGCAAAGGGGGCACAGAACTCATAAGAAATTTGCACCTTTCAGAGGTCTGTTGCCCAAAATAATTGCTGGTTGTGCCTTTGCTTGACGCTGTCCCTGTTTATACCAGAATTGGTGAGGTAACATGATGCTATAAAGCTCTTAAAGGCAACAGGAGATGTGAGATATCAAATAATTTTCCTCCCTGCTGATAGCACGGAGGTTTTGTGGTCAATATTTGGCAAACTAGATGAGGAATGAATTTTGAAAAAAAAAAAAAAAAGTGCCTAAATGTAGGGATTGAAAACTACATTTAGGCACTTACCTGATGTGGAACAGACACCATCATCTTAGTTTTAAGCTTTGACTATCTAAATCTCTGACAGCAAAATATAAAGCACTTGGAGATGGCACCCAGGCAGAAAAAGGCTGTTGGTGGAGTGGTTCTTACTGCCTAAGCATTCCATAAAGAGGAGCTTTTCTCTTCAGTGATCTGCTCCGACTGCTCTTTCATAGCTACAGAAATTATTCCATTCATGATTACAGTAAGGGGCTTGACACAGTCCACATTTCTAATAAACTGCCACAATAGTTCTTTATCAGCTGGTTTTATTCATTACTGACCTCTTGTTTCACAACATAATTTATATGTAAAGCTCCTAAAAGGTTACTGAGCGTATATCTGGGAGTACCAACTTCTCTATGCTTCATGTTCTGACATTATTAGCACTTAAGTGAATGCAGCTCTGATATATTTTCTTAGTAAGTGAGATATTGGTCATTTATGATAAAATACTGTATTGCTAAGATTTGGGGGTCCAAGATCTTACTGGAAAAAAATTGTAAACATTGAATGAACTTATTCTTTTCTTTAATCTCTTTCTGTTCTTGAAACTGTGGTTGATGTCTAGTATGTGATTGGATAGAATGTGCTATGTGGTTGACTGAAGTTCCTACCCTCCAGATGATTGTGACTACTTGTGTTCTGTTGTATGAATACTAGGGAAATATCCTGGAAGCTGGCTGGATAACCTTGGTATTTATTGCTCTTTTCAGGGGGAAGAGCAATATCAGGGCCATAAGGATACCTGAAATCTTCTGTTGCCATCACCACACTTGAACTTCCTGCCCATGGACAAGGAATGCCGTTTCTGCACAGATATCCCAACTGAGACTTGTTGGGTGTAGTTCTGTCTCCACCTGTCTTGGCTTCCTGATTGCACATTCTGGAGGGACACTAGACCTACGCTCCAGTCAGGTCCCCATCCATGCCTCCCTCTGTTCCCAAAAGGTCTTCCTGGATGGACTCCAGGTCTGACTTATCCACCTTGTCTGATGGTCGACTGCTGGTTGGTGTCTGTCTCAGTCACCAGGCTCCCTCTTCTCAGATGTGATAGATCAGCACTCTGTGGTCCCCTTGGTGCCTGTGGACTCCTCAGTAACAGCCCAGCTCCCCTGGAGGCAGTATTTTCTGCCTCAGTTGGCTCAGGCAGCTGGTCGTTATACAATGACCTCTTTGAATAGCCTGCCCCAAGTGTCATTGGCAGGAGCAGGAGCCTTGATGATTTGATAAATCCAAAATAGATGAGGGTCACTCTGCGGTCATGCTCAGGTTGGCTAGGAACATCTGCTTCATCTAGTGGCATTTGGTGCCTTCTATGGGGAGGTGGATTTGTCCGGGCATGTGACATATTTAAAGAGTGTGAGTCATCAACATCTGAAAAGACTTTAGTGCCCTCATGTCGTGTGCTTGGCATTGGCTTTAAATGTAAGTGAAAACAGTATGCTGAGCCATATTGGAAACACTCGCACCATTGTGCCCGCAGAAGCCTTGGAATATCTCAGCAATCACTTTCCATGGCTCAGTTTGCCCCTTGGAGAGTGAAGAATAATAACTTATTATCAAGTTCTGTGCGATATGAATAATGTGCAGTTCTTGCCTGTTCCCTGCATAATTCCTCCTGAAATTGTACTGTGATTTCTGCTGCACACTTTAATGCATGGTAAATTAAATGTATTTCTGGCAAAGGAAAAACAATCCCCAAACAAACCAACAGCCCTCAAACAAACTAAATGAATTGTTTTAAAATTTACCTTGATGAAAGAAGTACGTGGATGTGAAAAACTTAACCCATCAGGGAAAGCAGTATCAGCAGTAAAAAACAGTAATCGAAATGAAATAATCACTGCAGTACCTAACTGCTCGTTCAAAAAATGTCTGCTCAAAATCCAAAAGTCTGAACCAAGTCCCAGCCTCCTCCTGGCAGGATAGAGGTCACAGTGTGTCACTTTTCTGTCATCTTGGCATAAACTGCATAATATGAGTTAAGAAGCGTAATGAGAAAAAAATGGCTGAAGTCCAAGTTCGGGGTATGTGCCATTCGTAACGAAAGTATCCTGTTCAGAAAAATGACTCCTATTCATGAAAGATTTAAGCCAATGCTAGATAGATTTTTAGTGTAGGTTACATATGAGGCTGTACAAAATAGTTTCCTCTTCTAAACTGAACAAACTTTGCATTCATCAATAGAGGTTTCTTGGCACCCAAGTGGCATTCAGGGGTGCACGGGGGAGGGGAAAGGCAGGCCGGAATCCAGGTGAAGAATGAGGGGAACTTGGCACTGACACAAATGATACCAAAAATGCTGATTAAGGGAGGAAAAATGTAAATCACCTTTAATGTCTTTTGAAGAAAGGTGCCCAAGTTAAAGTTGCCTTGAAGGCATATGACCCAGGCTGACATTGCTTTGGCAGCAGAATGTGAAGGGTGTGTATGCAGGGATGAAACGTCCTTTGATGAGGAATGTTCACAAACAGCTTTTCTGACAATGACGGCGACGTGAGTACCTTTGAAGCTCCAGGTTTTTTTTCTATCTCTGGACAAAGAGAATCAGGTACGTTTTATTAATTATGAAGCAAAGTGGATCTCAGTTACCATCCTTGGGCGTATTTTACTCCATCATTTCTTCAAAATCGGTAACTAAACGTAGCACTAACTCTGAGCTTGTACTGGTTCAAAGCCTTTATTTTTTCATGGGGGAGGAACTGATACTGAACCATCATTTTGGAATCATTGCTGTACCTAGACTGGGACTTAACCACCAGACAGTTACTACTTCAGAATACCGAGCTGACTGCGAAATATCATCTCTGCTGGGGAGCTATTGAGTGTGGGGGCTGTCTGTACCTTGGAGGGCATACAGGGCCACATCACACAGAGCCTCTCTGCTCCTACCCCTCCTCTGACTCTCCTTGATCCTAGCTTTCCCCAGTGTGGGCAGTAGCCCTCATTTGTGCACCACGATACAATGCTGTGCTGCCAAGATGCTGGTGGGTCCTTGTTGATGCAGGTCCTTTTTGTAGCTCTATTTTTGAGTCTCCCTTCTCTTACAATAGAGAGCAAAGTGATTTGTTTTGTTGGGATTTTTTTTACAGCAGAGCCCTTTATACGTCTTTCAGACCTTGGCAGTCCTCTGGGGTACATCACTGTATAAATGCGTATGAGTACACCCGGGATGTAAGCATACAGCAGAGGGGTTATTTTTCCCTCTCTCTCTCCTGCTCAGCTTCTATATCAGCAGCACCCACCCAGTGGTTTCCCTCCATCTTCTCAAGCCAGATGTGAGGAGCAGGAGGACCCTGTGGGGCTGTGCTGCATGGAGGGTGCCAGCGCTATTGGTGGAGCAGGGACTGCCCCTCTGCCTGAACTACACCCTGAGGTTTTGCCTTCATCATGTGCCCATTCCTATTTTTAAATGCAGTGTATTTCAGTGTTAAACGCTTTGAGGGATTGCTGGACCTAATAACGGGCTTGAACTGGGACCCAAACTAGGAGGACTTTAGTCCCAGTTTGAACTAAGACTGGGTTGAAAACACGCTGGTTCAGCTCCCACCCGCAGGCTATGTTCATTTCTGAAAACGGTGTCCCTCTACTCACGCTTGAGTCTCCAAAGACTGGAAAGCAGCTGCCAGTGCTGAATAGGTCGATTATATTCTGCAGCAGCAGTTCCAGCCTGAAGAGCTTTAATTTCTCCTGGTGCTCCTCTGTGCAGGTTGAAAGCTTCATGGGCTATCATCACCACCCACAGCCGTGGGAGTGGGAGAATTAGAAATGGGCTCTTTACAGAGGCTCTTGGGGTCCTGCAGGGAGATCAGGAGAATTTCAAGGTGGAGGGGAGAGACTTGCTGCCCATGTCTGGAAATTGCTCCTGACCTTATCCATGCTGGTCCTTTGTGGCTTGCTGTGGAGGTGAATCCTGAGACTCACGGCAGTCGTCCTGACAGGCAGGACTTGGGTTTGATTTCATCTTACAAGGATTAGAGGTTTTTTCTTTGCTAATTCAGAAAATTCAACACTGCCAAGTTTACCTGTGAGCAAAGAACTCCCTAGGAAGGCTTAAGCCTGCTACTTGCCAAGGCACTGTTTTGGCTTTTTGGGGTCTATCGTTTTCAGTTTCTTTGTGTGCTGCATCCTGGGTAAAAGGAGGTAGCCTGAAGTCCATGCATAACTTAGTGCTTTATTTAACCTTGGGCTGACCAGTTACACAGGAATAAATTGAATCCCTCCTGACTCCTGCGTTCCAATATGTGTTTTTAAAAAATCCAAGCTGAGACCTTTTCTCTTTTGCAGAAACCTTAATAACATTTCATAGCCTCTAAATTCTTGGCTCAGAAATGTATTTTCTTTCTGAAGACTTTCCTGACTTCTAATAATGAAGGAACTGCCTGCCCCAAGCATAGAAATGCAGCAGCACTTTCCTTTTTTTGGGTGGATAGTCATTAAAAACCGGTCTCTAAATAAAAGGTTAATAGCTTGTGACCTGGATATACCAACAAGGAAGCTTACTAGTACAGTTTGTGTAGTCCTAGATGGAAAGAGTTTCTTTATTTATCCGTAACCTACAAAAGGGAAATTTGTACAACCTGCTTGGAGATTTAGGGAGATGTTCATTGCTTCATTGCCAATTTAGCATTACCATTTAATGTACACAGTATGTGGGCTTGTCTTCCATATTTTGCAATAGATGCAGTGTAAGAATCATAATATATCACTTTCACAAGCAATTTAGCACAGCATAAGGGAGGAAATGTAACTGTACTGCCTTAGTACTTATTTTCTAATAAAATTCTAATAGATTTTGGGTTAATGACACAGAAGATGACATTTATGTCCTAAGTCTTTTTTTTTTTAATCTGTAGCAGCACAGTGAAGGAGGAAGTTACAAGACCAGATGATAAGATAATGCACTCCTCGCTTTTGTACGATAAAGTACCCTCATAAAAAGCTGGCTTGCCTTTGATGGTTAGCTCATGTCTCACTGTGAGATAGGACCTGGCAGGCCAGAGTCAGTAAAGCTAGTTACGCTTTCCTTCACTAGAGATTGATTTGTTCCTGACTTGAAAGAAGATCTACTCTAACCCCCCAACACGGAAGATAAGACTTTTTAAAGAGAAAGGCAGGAAAAGCAACAATCATTTTTTTTTCTGTGGTTAATAAAGGAAGAAGATTAAAAAGACTCCCCTGTTGATAAGATCTAACCATTTATGTTCCTGTGTGATGAAAGGTGAATACCTATTTAAGATTTATTTAGGATTTTGTCATCTATAATGAATCTAAAGGGCACAACAATTTGTCTTAACATTCTGTAATGCAATGAAGCTCATTTTAACAAATAACAGTATAAATAACACATTTACTAAGCTCCTTGGTTGACTGATCTTGTGCTTGAGCTGTAAAACATTTATAATTGATAACAGAGTGAAGCTGAAATAGCAGAATGGATTCTTTTCTTTATAGAAGAATCATGAAAAGAGTGTAAGGCACTTGTAGCTATGTGAGAATGTTTCTTTATAACTTGCTGGGTGTCTACACAGTCTTATTTCATGCTCCTCAGACTATGAGAATTATCACTGATTATTTTGGACATGACACCAGACAATATCTAGTTTGAAGAGGAGACTCATCAAGTTCTTATCACAACACTTTCTGAAATGTCATAATACTCTGATTTCCAGAGGCAGAAAGAAGAGTTCTTGTTTTCTTATCCCTTCGTTCATGTTTTTTACTTCTAGCCAATACTTATTTTGGTACAAAAAAATGATCCTGTATGTACAACAGAAGTAAAAGAATATTGAAGGCAGATCTGCCTATAGGATTGCACAGCTAATCAAAAAAGTCCTGAGATCCCATTGCTATTGCTGATGACTTTCTCTTCAGTTCTCAATGGCTGTGTTTAAGTCCTTCTCCTGTGCCATGCCAATTCAATGTACGTGATCTTTGAGCAGATTTTTTGCTATTTTTGTGAGCTACTTAGCTCATTTTTGGACAACTGAGAAATAGGAAATAAATAAGAACTTAAGAAGACAACATAAAAATGCGTCCAGTGCAGGGATTAGACAAGCTTCCCAAACAATTGTACCAAAGCATCCCTATTCTGAGCTTTGCCTACCTGTGAAATGTGTGTGTGAGTAGAAGATCTGAATTTCAGCTTCTGGTGCAGAGATAGGCTTTCTTCAGTAGTTTAGTTTGGCTGCGCTGGAGAATAGAAGGCAGTCAGTGTTCAATTGTACAAGTACTAAGATTTTATTGTAAGATATCTCAACAGCTCTTCAGATGCTTAAAGGAAATAATCTGAATTCAGAGTATGTATTAAATTATCAACTATCTAATAAGTGTGCTTCTTCCCAGCTGGGATCCTTCTGGTACCTTCATTCATCTTCAACCAGCATAATTAAAGACGAAAGGTGCAACACTTATGATCCTTCTCTAGAGATCTCATCAGTTTAATTCTAGAAATATCAATGGAAAGGGAATATCACATAAATTATTCAGACTTAATTGGACACCTGCTGGAGGTCAAGCAAAACAACCAAGGACTACTGAAATAGGGATTGCCTTCTACAATTCAGTAATTTGGTAGGAGGGAATTTGGCAAGGCAATGCAATCTTTTTCTCATATCCATTAAAACCAAACCAGATCTGGCTAGCAAATGAGTGGAAAACAAGAAGAACAAACAGAAATGTGCTTAAAATCTCACCATGAGAATTGATAACCTAATGCATGCAATGAAGCGAAGCAAAAACTACAGTGTCAGGGTTGCATTAAGTAGCTTCCTACTGGTGCAACAAAGGTGTGCAGAACTACTTCTGGTGTAACACAACTCTTTATAACCTTCTACTCAGAAAGTATCCCATAGCTGATGGGCGAAAGGAGAGGGTTTTTTTCTCAGCTGTGATTTTAAATTACATCAATGCATTTTGATTTAGGAAAAAAAAAAAAAAAAAGAGAAAAGAAGACTCCCTTTTAAAATACTTTTTCATCTGGTGCAGTCAAAAATCGTTTCTCATCACAGTGATGTCAGCAGACCCCCTTGATCTGCTTATAGCTGTTATTTAAATTGCTCTTTCCATAAATGTATATGACTGCCCTGAGGGTGTCTATATTTGTTACAGAAGGTGTCTCAGGAATCTTGGAGCAATCTCCCAATCTAATTAAGAGTGCTATAATTAAAACATAAAGGGCTGTGTTGCTAATACTAAAGGTTCAAAAATCATGAGTAAGGCCCCGTAATTTGAGACTGGCTCCCAAATGTGAATATTTGCTTTTAAAAAGAGTATGTTATGTTTTGGACTTGTTTTGAATTTTTGAACTCCCTCTGCCCCTTGCCATGGCCTGTGTGCATGTATGTGTGCATATGTGTTTGCTACTGTAATTCTACCTATAATACTACCTCTTCAACATATATTTAGGATAAGGCAGTGCTTATCTGCTACTTTCATTCCTGTCTACCCCCTTACCTTTAATCTCCTGCAAGAATTGTCACTCCACGGATCCTCCTGTGATACCTCATGTTATTCACTCCTTGGGAAGTGGACAAATGGTGTCTTCTGTTCTTCCCAGGCCTGGAAGCGAAAGAGATGGAAAACAGGAACACAGACAACCCTCCCACATAGGAGGGAAGGGATGGCTACTTTGAACTTCCAGGCTTTTATTGCCTTTTCTTTTTGCTGCTCAGGTAAGAAATTTATCTCCCTGGCTTTCCTTTTCCCCAGAGGTGGGGAAGTACGTGGTGAACGCAACAGCTTCTGAAATGGGGTCTGGATTAATCTAGAGATTAAGGACAAAGGTAAAATTTGGTGACAGTGGTTTGAACCCATGTGGTGCAGGAAACAGGATTTATTATGTGGTGTTTTGCTTCTGTCAAAATTATATTCAGTTTCTGTATGTACAACAGCTGTTCAACTATGACACTGATGGATACAATATATGTCAGTCTTCCAGACAAAAAAAAAGATGGATGAACCTTGGCTTGGGTAGCCTAATGCAAGAGTTATTCTCTACTTTTCTTAGCAGTTTGCAATTTCCTAACTATCCCTGGAATTACTTATTCCAGTTACCCCTGGAATTTCAATTAGTGAATTACCATTGAGTATCACCATGTCTTGCAAGGAAATTTGAAAGTTTAGCCTCAGAAATGGCTACACTACAGCTTGGCATAGGAGCTTCTGCCTGTGGATGTAAATATTTTTTATTTCCCTCCTCGTGGCCGTGGCATAAGTAAAGAAATCATCTAGCACTCCCCTGCTCCAGTAGCAGGGATCTGCCTCACTGTAGAATGTTCTTTGCTGTGACACTTCAAAAAGCTATTGTACTAATTGAGATGGATATTTTTAATAGGATAAGAAGCTTTCAAATATTCTTTTCAATCCCTATAAAAGTTTCCGCATACTTCAACCTCTGCCTCATCCTCTGAATTGCATGGCATCATGGCATATACTCTTCTACTTGCAACCCTCCTTCAATAATTTATCCTTTTTTTTTTATCAGCTGACTCGAAGTCCGTGTGTGCTTTTCTCCCTTTGTGATGCTGGTAATTGTCAAAGAGGCAACAATGTCTAGTTGTGACTAATGGGAGATTCCAAGTTTGGCAAGACGGTTTCTCATTAAAATAAGCATGTCTGTTACTCAATTTTCTTTCCTCAGTTTTGATTCCATGGATCTATTCTATGATTCTATGATTCTATGAATGGTGCTGTTTGTGTATCATCCATCCTTGTTGACAGGGCCAACCACAGAGACCACATATCCCCGTTCTTGTTTGCCCATTGCCTGCATTGTGCTTGAGCAGTGAGGTTTGCAAGTACCCTTCTCTGATTATTAAGGACAATACTTTTAAGCTGGAGACTGTGGGTGTCGTTCCACTAGACTCTTCCTGTTCTTTGGCAGAGTCTTTTGGAATAATGCAAAACTAATACCAGGATGGGGATACTAAATACAGGCAAGTCATCTTTTCTTACCATCTAAGCTTCAGCTGTAGTCAATAAACAGAGGAATGGGTACCATAGAGAGTAGATGATTTTTTCCTAAAAGAAGAGTCTAAATAGGAGAAATAGCCCTCTTCAGCTACCTGTAGTCCCTCCTTTGCATCTAGAAGAACTGCTGTGTCAGGTTTGCACAGCCTAACTTTAAAGAAACGTCAGGCCTATGCCTTCACTAGTTCAATTTCCTCCATCGAGCAAATCCTCGCTGAATGTAATAGAGCACCAAGACTGGGATCTCTGCTCCAGGTCCAGCACCTCCTCCTGTCTGGCTGGTGGCACACACCAGGTATCAGGTTTATGAGAGACGTGGAGGGTGCTTTATTGCCTGAGCTATAATAAGAGAAATCTGTCTTTTATCTGGAAATATTGGTTCTTATGTTTTCTTCTGTGTTCAGGTGTCGAGTATTAGCAGTAGGTCTTCATTGTATCAGCCAAACACCATTCCCGTTTCATCAGCCTCCTGTAGAATGACACAGGGATACTACGTGATTCCCCCAAGCTCTGTCAACCCTAGTGCCTTAAAACATAAACCATATTCTGCTACAAGTTATTTTTTCTTAATAAACATAGCCAGACCTTGAGAACTACATATTAACACTAGTGGGACCGTTGTATTGCTAACATTAGTGCATGATCTGTGATTACACCTTTTTTGTTAAAATCTCTCGGTTCTAGAAGTTTCTCTCATACTGACAGTTTAAGAAGGTGAATTTGTCCTTGTGAGGATGCAATTCTTCCCTCAAAACTTCATAGATTTTTCTAGAACTCCCTGACATTACACTTTGGTATTTCAGTGCTGTAATGTATAGCATCAGCTCAGTTCAGTGAAGCTATTGAGTTATCGTGCTGGTTAATATAGTGAAATTTATACAAGTTTAATCACATTTATTATGCCTGACAACAATGCAGATGTTCTGAATGCTAAGTGAATTTTTTTATAAAGAATATAATTAATTTTTTCCGGCCCTGTCCAAAAATGCTTAGTGGTCAGTTCTGCCACTGAAATATATTTAATAATATGTAAATCTGGCATTTTTAGAAGTAATTAAAAATAAAGTTGCTGTACTTTTAAATTCAGCTAATATCTGTATTACTCCTATCTAAAGTGGTACTAGGATAAGTGCTTGAACTAATCGATTTTTAAAAGGGTTTGGTTAGTGATCTCAGGGGAAATAAGGTAGGTTGTATGAAAACATATTAATTATAGAGCCTTCTTTTTTAATGATGCATGCCCTTTTTAGAGTACAATATATTGATGTAGCAACTTCTTCAACTTAAATCATCCAACAAACCTTTCTAGTTATGTCTCATCTATCTTGATTGTTCACTATATTTATTACAGAATGAAAATAAGATTTTAGATTTTTAATTATTAGCTATAAAGGATTTCAGAGTAGCTCAATGAATTAAATTATTTGTAAAAAGTATACAACTTCAGCAAGTTTTTGCTGACTAGGAAATTTGTCTTTCTCAAAGATTAATATTACTTTCCCCTTCAGTATTTCATATTTGGCTCTCAAGTGTACAGAAAGCTTATTCATGAAAAAGTTTTTACTCTTCTAATAATGTTTTTAATTAGTTTTGGAATGTGTCTGTTGCAGTCTTGTTTGAAAAGAATCAATATTTTGGAGTTCTTTATTTAAAAAAAATAAAGCTGTTGCCTTTAATGCAGAGATAAATGCTATGCCTCGCTCACACATCGGGGTGAAATAGCAGATTATCTGGTGCCAAGAGGCTGGGGTTTTGCCTGCAGAATGCAGGGAAAGGCTGGAACTGCTTCCAGGGAATAGAGGCCAAGTTGTTCCTGATGGGAAAGCCCTATGCTGGAGGAAGCTGACCGCTTGCAGTCATGGCGGGACACAGCAGAAGCTGCTCTGCAGGTAGAGGGATGGGAAATCAGTATTTATGGAGGCTGGAACTTGATGATCTTTGTGGTCCCTTCCAAGCCTCACCATTCCATCATTCTATGATTTAGTGTGGGGACAGCATGGGCAATGGGCACAGCCCACTGATCTAAGCAAGATAGGATGCACTGTGAGACAGGGCACTGAGAGGGAGCTTCCTGAACCTTTCTCCTCCATGAAGTGCAAAAGGACATTGAGTATCTGAAAACTTTCCTTTACTGGGACACAGCTTTCAATACAATAATCTTGAAACTGAGATAAATTTGAATCTGCTACATAGGAACAAAAGTGAAAAGCTTTGATAACAACTAATGATCTTTGAAGGACAGGTCCTTTCCTCCAGCTCTGCTCTCAGTTTTTGGGGCTTCCCAGGTGTCCTGGTTTGAGGTAGAACAGAGCCAATTTTTTTTTTTTTCTCAGCAATTTTACTTCTCAGTTAAGTCTTTTCTAACTAATGGCACTCTCTAGTGTTAATGGCATATTTCTCAGACACTGTCGGCTTCCAGAATGATAAGACCTGATATTTATAATTCATACCAAGACATGGTATGCAGAGAGGCTCTTGCTTCTACTTATTGCTGTAACAGCCAAGGTGACTTTGTTATGTGCCACACTGAGGGTCAGAAGTGGAAGAGCAGAGAGTGGTTGCACCTACAAGCAGGAGCAGACAGGACAAATGACCCAAAACTGACCAACGAGGTATCCCATCCCATCTGCTCTATGCTCATTATAAAAGCTGAGGGATCAAAGCGTCAGCCCTTTCTTCAATGACTAGCACTCAAGGAGGACTCTGTTTGTCTGCCTTTGATTCCTATCCCTGCATTCCTGAATGCAGTTCTGGTCCGTTACTGAGTCCAGTCTGGGACATTCCCAGTGCCTAGCAATACTGTGATAGTCATCCTGGAGCCTGACACTGGTTTTGTATATGTTGCATATATTTCATTACTTTCTTATTGATATTATTATCTTTTCTTTTAATATTAATATTTCATTGAAGTTGTTTTAGTTTTCAGTCCATAAGTCTCCACCTTTCCTTTATTCTCTCCTTTCTTTTAAGTTACTTGGTAGAAGAGTCTGACCCCCTCATCTATCTACAACTTCCTCTCAGGTAATTTAGGAGAGTGAGGTTTCCCCTCAGCCTCCTTTTCTCCAGGCTGAACACGCTCAGCTCCCTCAGCCTCTCCTCATAAGACCTATTCTCCAGACCCCTCACCAGGTTTGTTGCCCCTCTCTGGACCTGCTCCAGCAACAAAATGTCTTTCTTTTAGTGGGGGCCCAAAACAACACATTATTCGCGGTGAGGCCTCATATACAGGGACCAGCTTTCCAGTTTTGTGCAATACACACTGCAGAAAGAATTGAAGGGTGGATTTTTCTTCAAAATGACTCACTAAAATAAGATTCCCTGATCTGTTGGTTGGTTTTTTGGTTTTTTTCTTTTTTTTTTTTTTGTGTGTGTGTGGGACACATTTCAAAGATGATGCTAGATTATGAAAGTGTGACAAATAAAATCCTTACTTACACAGGTAAGACAATATTAGGCAGACACTTCAGTTATTTTAATGATCTTTGCAGCTTGTGTGATGGGATTGCTCAAATTCTTCACAGACCATCAGAGAATGTATTTTTTAGCTAACAGAAAATTATTATGTGTACTTCCATCTGACTGTCCTGTCTAGATGTGTGAGTGGTAAGCATCTCTGTATCTGATTAAGCAACAGAGTTTTGTTTGCATACAGATAATCAAACTCTTGAGGTATTTACCTGAACCTAGCAAGGGTGTCTGCAGAGTGAAATACCTGAAACATACCTGAAGATGCCTGTATTATCATTTTTAATGTCAAGTTGTGGATGACAAGACATGTGTCTTTCCGAAGACAGTGGTGCTAATTTGTCAGCACAGGAGATCCCGTGCCTCCATTCCCCACAGCATTCTGGCTGTGCGATCCAGTCTGCTTCCTTTTGCAGCTTCTGAAACCAGTCTGACCCCTTGACGAGACATTTCGGCTTATTCAACAGGCAGAAAATTATCTCCCTTTTTTGCTTGCTGAGTGAGCTGAATTGACTCATCAAACTGTTGGAGCTCGCACAAAGGAAGTGGTAAGTACACACAGCTGGGAGGGAGAAAAAGGGGAAAGCTGAACCATATTTTTAGTGGTAGGAAGCTGTTTGACCAGCTCAGCACTCCTGTGAAAGCTCGTTCTCGGTGAAGAACTCCCGTGTCATATTCACTCTGCCTCTGGTCTGGTGAAACCTGAATAGGTTGGCTGCCAAGGCTGGTGGCTCTGCAGAAGTGTTTGCCAGGAGAAAGGTCATTTGATTTAAGTGGGTCCCTTGGCGGACATGTCACCAGCAATGAATATTGATGGATTGGAGCTAATTACTAACTCCCAGTGCATAACCTTTTAGTTCTTATATGTATTTTTATAAATGTAAAACTGCTGGTAATTTGTTGACTCCTGCAAAAGATTTTGCCATTTGCACTTCAAAAACATTCATGGAACTCCAGAAGTTTTTGTTAAAACTACAGATGTATCCACTTACTATATCTGTTAATCACGTGAACAGGATGGGAATGCCTCTGAATCTGCAATGCTAAATAATGTCAGACTTACTGAAGAGCTTGCTTGCTGGGAAAATATAGAGCCACAGAGAAGAGAGCATATTGGAGAGGCTTATTTTTGTCACTATAGATGAATGCTGGTGAATATGTCAAGATTTTCAAGTTTTACGGTGTTCAGCAGGCACCATAAAAAAAAGAAAAAGAAGCAGATTTTAAAAATAAACCCGCTCCTATCTACACACTAAAGAAAAGGACAAAATTTTGAAACTGTATTAAATAGCCTTACATATGGTTCTTCTGGGCAGTTTTCAAATACGGTCAGTGTTAAGGTTTCAAGCTCTTCAAAAAATCAGGCTCAAGCTCTCCATACCATGCTGTAAAGCCTGCACACAGAAGTAGGGCAGAATCAACTACCTGTTTACCACAACATAACACATGATTTATCCAGATCCAGGCTGGAATGGATCAAAATTATAAAAAAGCAGAGACAAGGGTGACCTTCAGCAAAATGTTTCATTTCCCTGAAAGGAAGTCAATGAGTGACAAAGTAACAAAGATCAAATCATGGATCAAAGACAAGCATTTTAAGAAGTTTTTTAAAGTTCAGTCCCAAGAAGACATTCACAGAAAAACAGTCACAGTTTAAGTAATCAGAAATGCAAGAATCAAATTAATTACCTTCCCTCAGTATTTAGCCATATGATAAACTCTAAATGAGGGAAAAAAAACCCCCACAAATAAAAACCCTAACAACAAAGACACTGGATAAAGTGGTTTTGGAATCAAAATTATTTTGGGGAAAGGTGATGAAAGCCATAATATAGGCAAACAAACCATCAGAACTGGATATGGTGGTAGCTGTGGATTCAGTATTGATTTTAGAAAGATAAATAGCACTGGAAATGTATTTAACTAAATCTTAACTTCTCCAGGAAAAATTAATGAACAAAAGCTGTGAAAAAGTGCATCACCACCTTATTTCTAAGAGTGGTCTTCCTAATTTTTGCCCAAATAGTCATTGAACCAAGAAAAGCTGATGCTATTTTAAGCTTGATTTTGCATGAAGGGAATATGATTGAAAAATGAGTTTAATAGAAAATTACTTTGAATTGAAGGGCCCTGCTGCCTTTCAGTCTGAATGAGAGGACAGACAAAGGAAAGTCTGAGGAGATAGTCTGAATGGGAGAAAAGCTGTTTCAGTGAAGGGGATTTGTGAAGGGAGAGCAGCAGAGTGAGATATTCATAGACTCAACTGTGGACAAAACTCAGAAATAAGTTGAGCGTGGAAAAGGAGTTCAGTATTTCAGTCCCAAGAAAAAAGGGAAAATATGTTGGAATCACCAACGTACGTTAATGCTCACTGTAAGGGGTACCCTAGGAATGTCAAATGACCTGTGGCCATGGACTCATAACGCCAGGGACTCATAATGCCATGGCTTCTAGAGGTCAACTAGTCCAATCTGCTCTCAAAGCACAGCTACAGGAGGTTGCTCAGGACCTTTTTCAGTCAAGTTTTGAATATCTCCAGGGAAGGAGATCCCACAATCTCTCTGTGCAACCCTGCCAGCAATAAGGTTCTCTCCTTTAGCCTTTTCCTCAGCTAAAGAAATCCACTTCTCCATCTCTTCTACATCATATGATTCAGATCACTAAAAGGAAATAACCTCTAAAAAAGAGATTTTGGAGCTGGGACAGGCTGCCCAGAGAGGCTGTGGAGTCTCCCTCTCTGGAGATATTGGAATCTGCCTGGATGTGTTCCCATCCAGACTGTTCTGGGTATCCCTGCTTTGGTAGGGTGATTGGACTAGACAATCTCTGAAGGTCTCTTCCAACCCTACTACTCTGTGATTCTGTAAAAAATAACCAGAGAAACCTGCATATGTTAGCTAAATACTATATAAAAGTCAGAATGTTTTTAGAGAAAGAATAGTTAAGGATGTCAAAACAAGTGAGAAAAGTGATAAAATTTCACAAAATTTTACCAAAATGGAAATGCAAGCCTTTGTTGTTATGAATGAAAATTAGTGATTTTCTAGGCAAAGGAAATACCTCATACCTAACCATCAGAACTGCAGTAAAATAGCATATGAAGTTTCTATTAGTTAAACTTGGTAATGAGGAGGGTAAAAAAATCCCAACCTGTTACAAGAGGAGCTGCCTAAAAAAGAAGACAGCAGTATTTGTGATATAGGATAGAGGGAAGTCACGGTTAGACAGCTTCTGGTGAAACTGTTGGAATGTATCTTCTACAATCTCGTTGTTAATGTCTTTGTAGAGGCTCAATGCTTAGAACTCAAGCAAATTTGCTGATGGTATGAAGTGGGGAGTCATCGTTAATGCAGAAGAGTACCATAATATGACAGTGGCAAGACTGGATGACCTTGAGAACGGTGATCACAGAAACAGGATGGAATTTAAAATTCTAAGTACGGGGATCTCATATAAAGATTTTCTTCCATGATTTGAGATCACAGCATTAGAACTGATGGAAGAGTTTTTTGCTTGATCGAAGAATGACACAAGTAGCAGAAATGATGCAACGTCACAGAAACAGAATTCAGTCCTTTGACCTCTAAGTGGTAACAGAAGGAGGTCAGAGTGGATGTGACTGAGTGAGAAATGTCTTCACCATTGTTGTACAGCCCTGGTGACTTGTGTTTGAGAGACGTAACCGGAGCCAAAAAAGCTGCAGAGAAAGGCTAGGAAGGTGGCTGAGGGAGCAGAGAGCAAACAAAAAGACCCTGTCTTCTTTAGCCAAGCAAAATGAAGGCTGAGAAAGTATTTAGTATAGGCATGTATTGCTTGAACATGTAGTTGTCTGAGACTGCTGGGAACGAGACTCTTCCAGTCAGATGTTCCTACATCTGCTGATTTCAGTCTTTTTACTACTCACCATGGAATTTCTCTTAAAATGCAGCAGCTATTCAGAGACTAAGCATGGGGAATTAAAAGAATTTAAGTAAAATAGCACATGCCTAGGCACTTTCATCCTGTCTTTAACTGCCATTAGATGCACTTAAGAGGAAAAACCTGTGGCAAATGTGCAGAATGAAACCCTGGCTCCAGTGAAGACAATGGTGAAACTGAATGGTTCTAGTTTCCCCAGCAGTATACCTTGTTTGAAAAAAGTAGCTCGGAGAGGTACTCGTTCATTTTTACTGTCATCTGATCTCTCCATTGTTCACATTCTTTGTTAAAATTTAGAAGTGTTAACATAACTGTTTTTTAAAGAATAAAAAACTGATATTATGAAAGATTAATATTCTTGGAATAAGGAAATCAGGACAAGTCAGGTTTTTGGTGATTTTNTTTTTTTTTTTTTTTTTTTTTGTAATTTAATCTGAACAAGTAATTAACAGGAATTAAAAAAGCCTCACAAGTTCCTAAACACACTTTCTTTGGAATGAAATGTTCTTAGATTATGGGAGAGGAGAGGGCTGTAATTTTGCTGTGTCTTTCACTATCACTCAATAAATTTCAAAGATTATTGGAAGCAGGTTCACACAAGACTGCTATTTGTCTTTCGAAATAGGCACGAACTCTTAGGACAGTTCATCTAAATCACTTTGAAACCCCCAACAGCCTGGTACTGTAATGCAAACAGAACTATTTTATAAATCAGTCAGGAGAGCTCATACTTTAAAAGGTATGTTACATTACTGGAGGCAAAAAGCTCTCTGTTTTGTTATGTAACAATGACAATAACTCAGTTTAAGAGTATAATGACCCAAGTCAGCAGACCACAGCAAAAAAAAAAATATTTAATAGGAACCTTATCTTGTTTGCTGACATGTTTTTCTCTAGAACGTATTATAGTTTCTTCTATTGGCTCTAATCTTTAATATTGCTAAACAGCGGGGGGCAAATAGGCATTTTAGCACAGCTTTCCTTTTTATAACCAGCATTTAATATATTCACATACTCTTAGGCACGGAGCTGTATGTCAAATGCTTCTGAAGTTTGGTCATTAGAACAGGCTCTCTCGAAGCAGAGGAGTGTGTCTGTGCTCCCGTGATGCCCTTTAAAATGGATTGGGTGTCACCTCGTTGCGAAGGCAGAAGGCTCCAGCGTAGGTCTCCTTCGGGAAGAACAGGGTTTCTGACTATCTCCTGATGTAAATTAAAGCCATGATAAAACAAACAGGCTCCAGAGAACCATTATAAAGAAAATAAGTATTAAATGCAAAACCAAACATGATTTCCTCTCTCTTTCTTTCACAGGTTTCCTACATACTATGTTTAAAGAGTACAGGCTAGTGCCTATATTAAGTAAGCTATAATGGCCATGTAGTTTATGATATGGAATATTTTTATTTGTTTAGTAGTGCTGAGACAAGGACAGCAACAGATGAATAAGCTGTCAGAAGAAAACTGTATTTACATCTCAGTCATGGGTGCTCAAAATTCATTCATTGTATTCATTTAAATGCTTTTTTTTTTTACTTTTATGGTTTACGATACAATTTGAAGACATTAGATATAAACAATTCTTTTATGATTCTGGTTATGCTGCAATGCTTTAACAGTATATATTGGCCTTCCATTAAAGAAAGATGGAAATTAGTAAGCAAAAAAACCTACTCTTTGCATGAAATGCAAGGTTTTATACAAAAGGCCTGAGTCATTGAGTCCAGTCCCCTGCTACCACACATTATTGATCTTTAGTTCAGAAGGCTCTCTAGCAGATGTGTCTCATACACCTCCTTGCACTCAGCCCCACAGAAATCTTTCCAATACCCTTTAATACGGTGAAAGTCAATAGTAAAGGAGGCACCCCTAGAAGAGAAATGGGAAAGTAGTGCTTATGTAGTAAAAGGAGCCTGTGATGAAGGAAGTGTTGAGAAAGACTGGGAAATCTAGAGCTAAGAAATGGAGAGGAATGTTGTTTGGGTATGCTACGGAGGTCCAACCTCAACTGAGCCACACTATGTTTGCCATGGGGCAATGTCAAAGACACAGACCTGGACAACCATTGCACCTCATCTGACACATGGGGTGAGGTTAATTTTACTTCAAATGTTAGTGATGTAAACCACTACGCCTGAACTAGCCAGCCTAATCTCACCTTTTCCTAATGGAGAAAATGAGAAATTTTAAGAGAAGACCAGTTTCCAATATGTACTTTAGGATGGGATATATTGGGTCACAGGAGGGCCTGATTCTCTCTATTGAGTTCTTTGGGGTTTAGTTTTTATTTTCACTCTGTGCATGAGAAATAAATAGATTCTGCTAGTCTGGACATTTTCTGTCAGAAATATTATTACAAGACACATCCCCTGCATCCAACTAGTGCAGGCGTGGAACCGTCTTCCCATGCATAATGATACAGTCGTGTGTGATGAGTGCTGTCAGTGCTCTGTACTGATGGCTTTGCTGGCAGAAGGAGTTCAAAAGGTTTGTGTTTGTGCAGACAGTGGTGAAGAGAACAGAAAACTGGGAACATTGTGAAAAATCATCCTGCAGAAGGAGAATTTTTGGAGTTCCATTCCATTATATTATGTTATTCTTTTCAGTGGCTGTTGACACCTTCCTATTTAATATTGCCAATCTTTTCTAGTGTTTCTTTTCTACAGAGCTTGTGGGACCTTCTCTTTATTTTCTTTTTTTAACTACCAAACAGTCATCTGACACCCTGTGAAATGGGGCCTGAGAATGAATGAAGTTGAAAGAGTGTGTCAGGCAAGGATGCTATTTGACAAGATAACTGTGCTGCTCCAGCACCTTGCAGCTGCCAAAAGGGGCACTTCTGCTCCCGCATTCCCTGCTCCATCCCCATTCTCAGTTTTCACTTGGTTCACCACATTGAATGGCCAAAGACAGCTTAGCAAAAGAGCCACAAAAAAAAAAAAAAA
>VZRU01004978.1:705315-717042 GCA_013398155.1 Pedionomus torquatus | reverse complement strand
TTTACTGTGAGGGTGGTGAGGCACTGGAACAGGCTGCCCAGGGAGGTTGTAGATCCCCCATCCCTGGAGGTATTTAAGGCCAAGCTTGATAGGGCTTTGAGCAACCTGGTCTTGTGGGAGGTGTCCCTGCCCATGGCAGGGGGGTTGGAACACGATGATCTTCAAGGTCCTTTCCAACTCTAACCATTCTATGATTCTATGATTCTATGATTCTATCCACAACTTTTCTGGGTGTCCTGTTCCAGGGTCTCAGCACCCTCACAGGAAAGAATTTCTTTCTGGTATCTAATCTAAATCTCCCCTCTTTCAGTTTAAAACCATTGCCCCTTGTTCTATGGCTCCACTCTCTGGTAGAGAGTCCTTCATCTTTTCTGTAGCCCTCTTCAGGTACTGGCAGGGGCTATAAGGTCTCCGTGGAGCCTTCTCTTCTCTAGGCTGAACAACCCCAGCTTTCTCAGCCCATCTTCATTGGAGTGGTGCTCCAGCCCTCTCAGATTCTTTTGGCCAGTTGTACACAGCTGAAGCCTAGGCATCTATACTTGCCTTAGCTGTGTAATTTACCTTTTCTGGCAGTTGGAAGGAGCAGGCATCTAGAAGGTGCTGTTCATTTCAACTTAAAATAGGTTAAAAAAATAAATCTGATTACTTATGTTCAAAGAGAGCCTCTCCCTAAAAGGAGGTCGGAGTGACTGGCTTGGATGAGCACAGCTCCTGTAAGTGCGACAGCTCCCATGGTCACTGGCATATAAATACAAAGCTCTGGGGCTCAAATCCTCCATCACTCGGAACAAGGCAGAAGGCACCATTTTGTTGTTACACCTTTGGCGTGCCCCATTTTTGACCAGGTTGCTCAAAGCCCCACCCAGCCTGGCCTTGAACACCTCCAGGAATGGGGCATCCACAGCTTCTCTGGGCAACCTATTCCAGTGTCTCATGACCTTCACAGGAAAGAATTTCTTCCTTATACCTGATTTATATCTACCCTCTTTCAGTTTGAAGCCATTACCCCTCACTCTATCACCGTGTGCCTCTCCAGCTTTCTTGTAGGCACATTTTATGTGCTAGAAGGATGCTGTAAGTTTTCCCTGGAGTCTTTTCTCCAGGCTGAACAGCTCCAACTCTCTCAGCTTGTCTTCACAGGAGAGGTGCTCTAACCCTCTGATCATCTTCATGGCCTTCCTCTGGACCCTTTTGAGCAGTCACACGTCCGTCTTCTGTTGGGGCCTCCAGCGATGGGCACAGTACTCTAACTGGGGTCTTGTGAGAACAGACTAAAGGGACAGAATCACCTCGTGATGCAGCCCAGGATGCAATTGGTGTTCTGGGTTGCAAGCACACGTTGCTGGGTCATGTTGAACTTCTTCCACAGACTCTTTCTCCTTGCAATCATATTCTTCTTCCCCTTTTTAATTTAGGCTGAAAACAAGGGAAAAGGCCAAACTTTTTTTGCAGGTCTCTGTGTCTGTCAGACACATATACAAGGGGATGGTGAGGCTATATCCTTTGAAACACGCAATGAAAAAGAAAAAAGGCATCTATTTTCAAGATAATTGATTTTCATACATTTTAAGTGTATAGTCTGTAAAGGGCTGACTTAGCATGTTATAGAATATTAACCATTTTCCCTCAACCCCATCCTCCACTTCTGATTATATTTTGCATGTAGAATTGGGTATTCAGTTAGGCGCAAAGCTATGGGAGCAAATTTTCCTGTTTCTAATTGCACTGCTTGCTTCAGTTCCCCTTGTAATAGTATTTAGATTCATTTGAACATGCAGTTTATCCTGCATGTTCAACATAAACTCCCTGAAAATTTAGCTCCATATATACATAAATATATGAGTATTTGCTGAGCTTTGCAATGATCAGATTCTTAAGTCTAAAGTGTCAGCACAGACAAAAGAAGTAATTATGTAATTTATGTTTGCTAGCATCCTTGTATTTATTTTATTTTGTAAGAAAAGCAAGGCAAGAAGCAATTCAAGGGAAAAGACCACTGCACTAACAGAGAAAAGGTAGACATTGATGAAAGTTTAGAACCAAATTTCAAATGTTGTAGACAATAAAATGTTTTAGATTACTTTTTCCTTTTCCTTCAAATGCTATAAAGTCAGAGAAGCCTAACACTCAGAAAAATTCAAATAACATTATTGCATTTAAGTATCTCCTGCACAGGGGCTAGGAGTAGCCATTTCTTATCATATACAGCTTTCACTTTCTATAAAACGCAATAATTCCAGCAGAAAAATAGTGCTATTGAATAGTGCCATTATTTTACTCTTACAACCCTCAGCTTCTGGATAAACCTTGACGGCTACTGTAAAAGTGTCTGAAATGAAGTGTGTTAACTCCCGGTGCCCGTGTAAATTTTCTTATAATTACTAAAGGATGCTGCTTTCTGTGCTTGCTTCCCCAGAAGGGCTAGGAGGAGAGTAGCCAGAGTTGCCAGCAGCGATGTGGAGCCATGGGGATGCTGCCGGAGCCCCGGCTCCTGCCTCCCCATCCTCCTCCCTGGGGGAGGTATGGTGGCCGCGGCGCGTAGCCCAGACTCGAGTTTACAGCTGCTTTGTGTGACCAGGGTGACGTGGGGCAGGCAGAGCATTCCTGTGAATCTGGCCAATGCCCTTTTTATAGGGTGAAATCCTATCCTTGTGAAATCAACGGGATATTTGCCACCACAGGGCCAGGGTTTCTCCCAGGAGTTCCTCATTGTAATCTGAGAAAGGCAGGCAGGCAGGCATCACTGGGAGTGGAGAAAAAAAAATCCCTTGTCTTGCTCTAGTTTCTTTCTGTTAGGCCCTGTTTTTCACTACCTTGTACGTGAAGTTTAATTTTTCGCTGTGCCTGAGGCCTGGCAACCTGGAATAGGGTTGGTCAGGCACTGGAACAGCCTGCCCAAGGAGGTGGTGGAGTCACCATCCCTGGAGGTATTTAAGAAACGTGTAGATGTGGCACTTCAGGGCATGCTCTGGGTGGCCGAGATTGTTGGGATGGTTGGTTTGTTTTGTGGGGCTTGGAATTTTTTGTGGGGTTTTTTTGTGGGTTGTTTTGTTGTTTTTTGGGGGTTTGTTTTTGGGTGTGTATAGGGTTGGACTTGATGATCTCACAGGTCCCTTCCAACCATGAAAATTCTGCCGTTCTGTGAATGGGTTAGGATTTCCTGCTCTCCTTTCTTTCTCCTAGGCATCGGCTAAAATTGCAGAAGGGTAGCCTTTGATTCCCAAAGGCTGTGTAATAGGGATGCTGACTGTCACTGTCACTTCTCCTCTTGTTTTTCCTTGCCCAAATCCTTTCCTCCCCATTTGGCTATTTGTTTGCAGTGGGAGCAGTGATACCTGAGGGCTTTTCCCTTCCTCTGTTCCCCGGCGATGCTGCTTCGCTCCCCCCTTGGTGCGAGTGAGGTGGCCGCTGGAGAGGCGGGCGATAAAGGAAAAAAAGGACAAGGTTTTCAAGCACAGCGCGGCGCATCTGTTGTTTCTCAGATTAGAATTGAGCCCATAATAGTTGTCTGACAATTTGCAAGTTGGATTTATAAATCCGCCCTTGCAAGAGGCCGAGTTATAAACGCACTGTGCAATTTATAGAGCCTGCCAGCAAATCTTAACGGCAAGCTCTTGATTTATGTACTATCCTTTTAAACAGCGATTTTTAGTTTGTTTTTTACTTAAGCATTTCAGTACGTGGTAAGTCAGAGAAAAAAATTTCCATATCCTAAACAGGATTAACAAATCTTAAATCAGATCTGCAAGCCCTACAACAGATTTACAAATCATACCAATAAATCCAAAATAAAACCTCGTCTTCTTTTTTTCCTTTGGCTTTCAAATCCTGATTTTGCAGCTGGTTGGTAAGGAAGTGATTTATAAAGCAAGAATTTAAAGCTCAACTGTCAGCATGATCAGCTCTGAGAGGTCTGGCTCTCACATCTTATCTGAGCCCTTTGATTTACAAGCTGTAGTCAGGCTCTCTCTATCACGGATTTTCTCCTGAATCTTGGAGTTGTTTATTATGAGATCTACAAAAGGTTAAACTCTCTGTATGCCACAGTTTGACTGGCCTGGCAGCGTTATGGAAAAGGTGATACCTAATCAGATTGCAGCTGGCAAAAGTGCCCTGCATAACATTTGGTTGTCAGAGAAAACAAACAGCAGCTGAGCAATAAATTCCTGAAATGTTAATAAGCTGAGCTCCCCGACTCTTTCCTCTTGCCTGTGTCTGGGAGGCACCACGCACACCTTCAACAGCTACAAGAATAGAGGTGCAGGTCCTCACGCTGCTTTGCACTTGTTCAAGTCCTATTAAAGGTAAGATTAAACATAGGTTATGAGCTTCACTGAGTGTGGATGGACCCAAGCACGTGCTTCAGCTTGTGCTGTAGCACCCTGCTGAACCGGACTGTAGCTGACCCTTTTTCAGATCTGAGATCAGGTTTTCTTTCTAACCTGACCATGTCTAAAACCCGGCTTTGAAAATTCATACAAATAAAAACGCCAGACAATTAAATCTGCATAATTACAGAATGCATTCTGGAGACTGAAATCAATGCAATAATCTATCTCCTTCCAAGGAAAAAAACCCAGCAACCAACAATGAAAAGCAGCTGCAGTGACACGAGAATATTTAATTTCCAGAATATTTATGTGAATTTGTTTCTACTTGACAGATTAGCTCCCACTAATCAGATAAGTAATTTAAAAATCACTTTCTATACTCTAGAGTGATCACTTTAAGTGCCCATTTTTTTTCCTTTATCGATAATCAAGCTTTTCTTTATCTCATCTAGCATGTTTTCCTTCTACCTAGTCTTCACCTCCCCTTTATCGATTTAATACCGAGAATCTTTTCACATTAAAGAACTTGGCAAATAGTACACGAGAAGCCTGCATCCATGCTACTGTTTGGATTCACTTGCTGACATGTGTGTACAGCACCTTGGAGCTCAGAGGCTGCTTTCATTATCGTCACTTGTAGAGGTTGTGGGCATCTGCAGCCAGAAGGCACAGCAGCAACCAAGTTAGAACGCAACCTCCAGACCCATGTTAATATTCCCGTCTTTTTAATAAAGTTAATCAGTGTTTGCCCAAACCTAAATGCAAATGCTTGGTTGTGCTTCAGGGGTTCAAAAATGTGAGTGTTTAGGATAATATATTAGGTGTTGGAAAATAAGTGAGCCTATAAAACTAAA
Organism: Pedionomus torquatus; assembly: GCA_013398155.1. Lineage (NCBI taxonomy): Eukaryota > Metazoa > Chordata > Aves > Charadriiformes > Pedionomidae > Pedionomus > Pedionomus torquatus. The sequence continues at coordinate 711,857 of VZRU01004978.1, read as the reverse complement.
TTGGAAGCCGATTTAATAGTGTAAAAGGAGATTATTTTAGATTTCTGAATTATCTGCCTAATATGATTATTTTGCCTAGTTTTGAAGCAGTTATTGCCTCCTGTTAAAATTTAATTAGGACCAGCAATTTTACACACAGATGTATTTGTAATAAGTAAGCGTGTACCTGCCAAACCCAAATGATACTAGCTGCAGCTGTCAGAAAGGTGTTTAACTGGGGCTGATTGTTGTTGGGTTATTACTTGATTAGTCTAATATTCCCTCCAAGGCACAAAATGGGCTGGGGGATAGCTGGTCAATGCTGCTCTGTGCTCTGGCCTCATTACACCTGGTGCTGCTTAGGACTTTCACGCTAAGTTCAAGAAAAACCTAATGTGTTGCAGCAGAACTCATAGAAAGCCAAGAACTCCACTACCCTTTTCCAGTAAATTCACCTGAACTCCTTAAAAATTGGGCGGGATGGTTCTGGTGCAGCTAAGCATCTAACTTGCAGTGTGATAAGCATTGTGGTTTGACAGACAGCTACCTGGATTCGAAGAGATGAGATCCGGTGCGCTGGTGCCTACTGATTACACAGTGATTATTCAAATCCTTGTTTGTTGTCGGGAGCTGTTTACCGAACACAGCAGCCCATCAAGAAGAGACTTCCCAATCTGAACAAATAAAGCGTGTAATCCTAACAGCAAACAAAGTGTTACAGAAATAATGAAAAACTGCAAGGAGGGTGCAGGGGCTGGAGCGTGGATGAGTAACTTCGTCAGTTCATGAATCCCTTACTAACGTCTGTTGGTAAATTTTCAGGGAGCAAGCAACTTCAAGGCAGGGCAGCAGGTTGTACTGATAACACAATATTACGTAAAGATAAACATAATTACAATCATGGGTCTGTGTCTTTTTTTAAAAAAAACCAACCCTAATTATGATAGCAATATGTTTTTAATAATGTGTCAGTTGGTTCCAGAATAAATAAGTATCTATTACTGCACAGGAAAATTGTATTTTACTTCACTTGTGCTTGGTTTTACCCAAACATACCAAAACTACCTCAGGAAGAGCTATGGGATTTGATATGATGAAAAGGAAAACAAGAATTCAACAATTTGCTTTGTGGATTCTGTGGCTTTAACAAATCAGACAACATCTCATATATAAAAGCGCATAAATACAGTTACTCTTCTCCCTTGGAGTAATGGGCACTGAAATCTACTCAGCTAAAGCTTATGTAGATCTGGAAAATTCTGAATTAGGATAAAAGCCTTTGTTTTTATTATTGCAGTTGGCATATGTGCATACCTAAAAGGGTTCTTGGTTTTTTTCAACTACTGGTCAAAAATTTTCTAGACTTCCTTGAAAATCCTTCCCTGGTTAAAGTGAAAACCCTGGAGATTTTGTTTGATCAAGGGCACAGTAAAAAATCTGAAGTGAAAGGTCTTTTCTGCATTGCCCTGCACTGAGCTGGAGGAGTACCAGAGCACCCCTGGGACCTTAAGTGAAATGCTGGCATATGGCATCCAGGAGCACCAGTTTAGGCAACATTACTTAACTCGAGGATGAACTTGTTATGATCTGAGTATGAAGTGTCATTTGAATGGCCCAAAATTTGATTTCATGATTGTATGCTGGGATTAATCCCAAATTGTATCAGGGTAAATGGGTATGTATTCGGATTTATGATATAAATAGTAGGGTTTATCAAAATGTTTCTCTGCTTTTCTTGGAAAATTCCATTTTTTTTTCCTTTTAAAACATGAAAATCCTTGACTAAAAAGAAGAAAACAAAATATTGATTTCGAGTTGTTCCAACATGGTTTACAATGTCTCAGATTATCTAACCGAACCATTTCATCTTGGGACAATTTGATGTTAAACAGTGTAGTTTTACATTATATATATAAATATATATACACTGTAGTATACTGGGACACCACTGTAGTTTTCTCTTCACTTGAAGTACAAATGACTCATACCTTGGTGTCCTCACTGGGTCAGCCCTCCCTGCCCATACTGCAGCACGATTTACTTCAGGGACTTGTCACTGTGCAAAATAGGAACTGTTGTTGGAAAGCAGCTGAGAGGAAGAGTGTTGCTTTGAAAAAATGTGGGCATGTGGATCCTAAAATACGGTTCTTACAAAGCGTTGTGACAGTTTACAACGATCAGGCTGAATATTGAATTTAACAGAAGTGAAGCATTTGCTTATAGGACTGCTGAGATGTTTTGCTTCAGTTGGATGACATACATTCATATTTCCCTGCAAAACTCCTCAGCCTTTTGCTAAATTAGTTTGTCTTTCTCTTTTCTTTCATGTTTATGGTCCTTTTGTCCCCAAAAGAAATTGAAATTATATGTGGAAATAGGACTTTACTATTGGAAAATAATGCAACACATGCAAACATTTTTAATGCAAAAAAAAAAAAAAGAATGTTTTGGTCTATTCTTTCTGTCATCCTAATGCACAGTTGTGCAGCTGTATTCCTGCATGAGGATGTGCAAATATAAACAGCCCTACTTGGCTGATATACTCAAAGAGGTTCCAAGCATTAACGATAAGCCATTGCATTTTACTCTCTGTTATAAAACACTAACAACCATTTCTCAGCACGATAAAAAGAGAGATGGGGAAATGTGTTTTGTATTTATAACTTCTGAGGTTTTTCAACTTGTTCTGGAAAGGAAATACTTGAACAATAAGCTGTTGCTGTCTGTTCTCAACTCTTCCTAACCCTACCTCCACACTCTCACTAAGAAAGAAGTGAGGGGGAAAAAAGAAAGCTTTCTTTCTGGGTAGCTGGAAGATGCAAAGGCTCCATAGTGAGACAAGAGAATAGCAATCCTCCAAGCTATCTTCTCTGTGTCAGAAGAACAAAAACTGTTTTCCCGGCCCTTTGCCTTGCCTCCCCTTCTTCTCCCTTCTTCCTTGGTGGTGGAAATCATCCAGCTCTTGTGTCCCAGCAGTCCCTGGCAGTGGGGAGGAACTGCTCTGTGTTTAGTCCCTAGTGAATTGGTTTCAGATTTGATATGGATTCTCTGCTTCTCAGAAAAAAAAAATGCACTCTGTTGGAGTGAGTTTACAAATGTGCTGGCTTAGACGGTTTAAAATTAGAGTTAACATTTCACGGAAGTCCCGAAGAAGAAGGCAACATTTCACAAAATGGTACAACTCTTACCAGCTCCTTTGATGAGTCCTCATATCAGAAGAGATTTAAAGTAAAGAAGAGAGAGACGCCTGATGGGATAAAGTTTTTCTTATGTCTTTGCATTACAGGCCAGGCTTTGCTTTTTAACAATGAAAAAGAAGTCAGAGCAGGTATTGACTTCACAATGATGCAGATTAGGTTTGTGTACTCGTGCAGACATAAATGAGAATTCAAAGCCAGACACCAGACACCATCTCGCAGGGGGAAGAAATGGAAAATTAAACCTCTCATTATTGCATTGGAAATTATAGGATTATGTCTATCACCCATTGCATATGACAAATGTAACCAGCTTTGCAGAGTGGATTTGCAAGACTCTTTGGAAACTAGAAATACTAGTTAAAGAAAGAAATAGCAATTGCAGGTGGATTTTATCTTTGTGATATAAATATAACTTATAGCTTTCTTAAAAGGAAAACTGTCTCTTCAGCCTCCTCTGCTTTTTAAGTTAGATTTCTTTGTAGACTAAAGGAGCATCTTAATGAAGACCATACCCTTAAACATCTGTATCCATTCGATCAGTAGATCAAATCATTGCTTCCCCTAGGTGTATTTGACCTAACCTTATTCTTACTGGCTTCACTTGCAGCAGGGATTTAATTCATAGTGTTTAATTTCCAATTCTTAATACTCGTCTATGCTGGCAGATTATTTAATAAACATTTTATATTAATCTAATTCAACAGGATGATGTTTAAAACTGGGAAAGTTCTGTTTTTTTTTTTTTGTTTTTTTTCCTACTATTGTCTAAAGTTCTCCTGAAAAAAACCCAAAAGATGATACAGGAAAGAAATAAACCCAACAGTGGCATTTAGAGTTTAGCAGCGAGCCGCACACAAGCTGTCAAATGTCTGTCTTTGACTCCTTGACACAATAAAAAAAAAAGCCTTGGAGGTGTTTTTTTTTTTTCTGCTGGCACTTACAAATATCCTGGAGTTAATGTGTGTATCTGAGGAAGAGAAGAACTTGACCTAAGTGGTTACTTTTACCAGTTTGGATTCTTATCCATTACAAACATGAGTGCTTCCAAACATGATGGGCCATGGAATATAGCCACATCCAGGCAGGGCGGGTGCGTTCAGGTTTCTCAGGCATCTGTGATCAGTGAATGGAAGGAATTGTTAAACCATGCTATATAAGAACAAAAGCCCTAGTGAAGTATTCCCTTACTTAGAAGCAGCTTTCTGTTTCAACCTCCTTACTCAATTACATCATGGGATAATGTGCAGGAGACATTGAGCCAGAATCACTTTAATCAAATAAAGAAACTGAAAAGGACTTTTACCCTTGGTATTATTTTATTGAGATTAATATTGTTATTGTCTACAGTGTCCATATCAAAGAATCTGGATTGATTTAATCACTTTAGGCAAGGTTACAGAGAGTATCCTCAGTACGTGTCCATCAGCATATCATTGTGGGGACCAGTGCCCTCATACTGATTTACCTCAGCCCAGGGTTTACCTGGTAACTTCAGACCTCTGGGTGAGTTTCTGGATGAACTCTGACTGATTCACTGTTCAATAATCATGAAAGGGAGCAGCGTTATTTGAAAAGATATGGCATGTGCTCTTTCCCACGTGAGAATTTACCAGGCGAGAGGTGGCAAGAAGCTCTGTCATTGCCCTTGCCCTCCATGGTGGGGCTGCTGCCTCTGCTGCCAGCACAAGACTGAACCTGCTTCTGTGCTCAGGGAACACGGAGGGCTGCCAAGAGCTGATAAGTGCCAAGGGTAAGTGATTGCTAGGAATGCAATGAGGTAAGGAAAATCTTCTTGGTTTTCCCCCTCCTCTACTACACCCATATGTGGTCAACCACGAGCTGGACTGAGTACAATGTTTGAATCAAGCCAGATACAATAACCCTTAAATCTGCCTGTGACAAGGTGAGAGGGAAAGAAGGACGTGGTTGCTCTGGTTTGGCAGTGCTGGCTTGAGGTTTCCATGAAAAGTGCTACATTTTTTAAAAACATGAATGGACTGATTTAAGTCACTGCTGTAATTAGGCCTTTGGTGATCCTAATTAGGGGTTTGTCAGCTTAATGCAGAATGGTGTTTGAGAACATGTGCATAGGGTCTGAATGCCAAAACACAGGGGCTTGATTTGTGTATTTGTGTTAACAAGCTGTGTGAGGGGATTTTCATCCACAACATGTCTTCTCACAGTAAGCCAGGTGTTCAGTAACAAAGATAAGGAAGGTGGCACGAACAGGGATATCATAGAATCATAGAATGGTTAGAGTTGGAAGGGACCTTGAAGATCATCGTGTTCCAACCCCCCTGCCATGGGCAGGGACACCTCCCACTAGACCAGGTTGCTCAAAGCCCCATCAAGCCTGGCCTTAAATACTTCCAGGGATGGGGCATCCACAACCTCCCTGGGCAGCCTGTTCCAGTGTCTCACCACCCTCACAGTAAAGAATTTTTTCCTAATATCCAATCTAAATCTCCCCTCTATATCTCACTCTTACTGCTCAGTCTTCTGTTGCCACACCTGAAGAGAAATGAGAGCACACACTTACTGAGCCACTGTGACATATCAACAGCAAAGGTGAGATTGAATCTGAGTATTCTATGGCCAGAACATCACTGGAAGAGGTGACCAAGGGCCTCCTCTGAATATTCTATGGTCAGAACATCACTGGAAGAGGTGGCCAAGGGTCTCCATGTGCCAATTGTCTGTCAAGTGTCTGGCTGATCATTGCAAATGGCAAATACATCCTCCGAAATGCACATCGGTCCTGGAACAATTTGCCAAGGGGAGCAGGTCATGAATGACTTAACTATCACTAATAGCAGTCTGTAATTATTACCTTGTTAGACTGTGCTCCTTTAAAGCCACCCCCTGGGAGAAGGAACTAAGTCAAGGGCACATCTTGGACAGATCTCCCCCTACAGATCTCTCTGTGGGATTACCCTTGCGTTTAGCCTTGCTGTTGAAATAATCAATTACGTTCATCTTCTAATTAATGAACTAGTATCCGTTTCATAGAACATGCTCATGCCGTAATTACTGCAATTGTGTTACCAGTGGAGCACTTGGGAAGTGAACGTGTATAGAGTGCTGTTGAGCTGGAATTGTGGGCAGCCAAAGGTAATGCTTTATCTGCTATGGAGTAGACACTTTTTTTTTAAATGTGAAAATACATAAGAATTTAACAAAAATGCCGCTAATGAGATTTTTCTCTGGTTTGCTGTGTATTAACCATACTTTTCTCTTTATGATCAGAATTTATTCAGGTTTGAGTTTAAGCATTTGTCTTATCTCAACTGCAGCAGAAAGCTTATTCTGTACAGTAGGAAAAGTCTCCAATGTACTGCACATAAAGAAAGAAAAAAACCTCAT
>VZRU01004978.1:573147-705248 GCA_013398155.1 Pedionomus torquatus | reverse complement strand
TTTTTTTTTTTTTTTTTTTTTTTTACAATATGCTGTCAAACACTTTTGCATATAAGGTTTTGAGATTCTGTGGTATCTTGAAAAATTTTAATAAAAAGTATAACATCAATATTAAACATGTCTGAATAGAGGCTTTATGGGGAGTGAACTAGATGGACAGTTTGATCACTTAGAAAGCGATACTTCCAATTGAAATGAGTTTACCTGATAATATTTCAGACCGAAAAGAGTTTACCTGATAATATTTCAGACCTTATGTCAATTAAATTCTATATTAAAAATCAGAGGAAAAAAATATATGTGTGAAACTTTATTAAAGCCAAGTAGCAGCATCACAGTGAGTTACTGGAGTAGTTCTCTACTTGGTGTAAATTGGTTTGGCTCCACTGAATTAGGAAAGGACCTAGTTCTGTATGTCCAGCCTTCCAGTGAATCTAAACACGTAAGTACATATGTGTACATGCACATATGCGATTTCTTGTATGTGTTTCTAGGGCTAGTCAAGAAAATGGCTTTTCTACATTCTGGAATCTGAGAATAAGGTGATGAAAGGTAGTTGGGAGGATCATGTAAGAGGGTCTTTGTGCATAAAAAAGAAAGACTGGACTCTTACTACAGTTTTGTCAAACTGTGAAATTTAAAAAAAAAAAAAAAGAGGGATTTGTTTTGTGGGTTTGTTTGTTTTTCTTTGTCACTTTCCCCCCATTCTGCTTCCTTGTTATCTTTTGAACACCTTAGACCTAGTTTAAAACTTGTGTTTCAGTTGGTTATACAAGTAGTATTTATTTGCATGACATCTCTTTGCTACAGATCATCTTGTGGAGGAGTGTTGTTCTATGCTTAACAAATTAATGCTGTTGTGTATACGATGACAGAAAATGTCTGCTTTATATAATTACAGTTTTAGACCAAACAAGAAGAAAATCCCATTAATAATTTATGCGTGTGAAAATCAAAGCAAGTTATCAGATTCCATACTGCAGAACAGAGGCAGTATGTAATAATTTTCTAGAAATTAAAGTGACTGTTTCTCGCTTGGGCTTCCTCATGCATTTGTGTGCCGAGTTTCAGCCTGCAGCGGGTTTTAATTGTTGCATTATGAAACTCTTGAAACGGCTGTGATGAAGCGGCTGACAAACTGAGGAATACTGGTGTTGCCCAGTTACACTGCAAAACCTGCCCACGAGAAGTTCTAGAAATCCTTACAGAGCCGTATGTCAGCTGCCAAATTATGGGGTTTAAAAGAAAATTCTGCATGTGCGGCTTCTTCCAGAATATTTTTTTTTCCAATGTTTCTTTTATCTGTCAGTAAAATCTCTCACTTGTCTTGTTGGGAGGGTATGAATATTGAATTAATGGATGGAAGTTTCCCAATGAAAATTTCCACGCTTTGCTTCAGCCACTTGTACTAGTGCTTTGAACTAGTGGGTATGCGTGGAGATGCCTTTGCTTGAGCAGCAGCACAGACCACGATGGTGCTTTAGAAACCTGTGCTGGCTTATGCTCTCCCTCTCCACCGTGAATCTATCAGGAAAAAAACATCCTTATAAAAAGGCACATGAAAACTCTGTATGGAGTTGTGATAAATTACAGATGCATGGCAAATTAAATTTATGATAGCTACCTTTGACCCTCTCCTATATGCTTCACTTATTAATCACATCTCTTCTGGGATCACTTCTGCTGAACAGCTTCCAAGATTTCCACATTTTTGAAGTAATCTGCTCGAGATGTACAGGAATATATGATGCTACTGAAGGAGGGAGGAGATGTGAGTCAGAGACCTCATCAAGGAGAAATGTTTCACCGGCTTGGAAAACTAAATGAGAACAGAGGAAAAGTAGGAAGGTTACAGCTCTGAGCAGCACCAGATTAATGTCAGCATATTTCATTGGTGCCTCCTCATAATGACTATAGTACGGTGGTGGTGTGCTCATACACAGACAAGAATCTAATGAGGATTAGGATACAATGACCAAACTTCTCTTCTGCTCTGAATTCAGATCTTGGATGATAATTCAATGAAGTCAACTTCTGTGCTACCCTCTCCCATGTCCCCGTACAGAAACTTCCACTCTCAACATAGCAGTTGTGAAAAGGGGTCCATATAGAATCACTCAAGTGTCAGCTCTGGGAAATTGTGCTCCTACCTTTCATGAGCCAGTGAAGATAAAAATATTATCCCACCACCATCCATTAAATGCATTCTCTATATATAGAGAATATATTAGAATGATACTACGGATATTGAATTTATCTTCATGAGATGGGGATGGTCTCATCAGTCATGAGTGTCACAACTAAGCAAAGACACAAGTGAATAATGAAGCCACCCTTATCGAGTACAGATGAATTCAATTTCCTCTGCACTATAATGTCATATTTGATTCAGTGAACTAGAACATCTACTTTTTATTTTTTAAGTTGCCCATGGGTTCTATCTTTTTCTCATTCTCCCTCTCTAAAGCTCTTTTTGCAATGCATCTTTCTGCTTTTATGCACCCGGCGTGTCTTTTTCCTCTGTCTGACACAACAACTAAGTTGAATCATAAATGGCATACATGAAATGAGAACACTTACCATGCCAGGCGCCCAAATTCCCTGCCCCTACTAGTTTTTCTGGAGGACCTAATCCTGGGAGCTATGCTGACAACACTTTATGCACAGAAGTGCAGACCGTGGATAAATGGGCTTGTTCTGGAATACCGGTAAGGCTGTATTCTCTTGTGAGTTTTGAAAAAGTGTGTAGGAGTCTATCCATCCTGATGGAGAGAGTACCATGAAGGAAGTAAGTGGCCTTGGTGTTAAGCAACCACAACAGGCTGCGGAGAATAAAGCAAAGTGCAGCAGTAGGTCATACGCAGAAGAGCGTGTGTGAAAACAAAGCAAGACCAAAACCTGTAATGGCCCATCTCTTACCAGGACACTTTTCAGTATAGGTAGAGCTAATCAGAAAGTGTGCCAGAAAATCTCTACGCCAGGCACTCCCTGCCCTTTCCCCTACGAAATGCTTTTACTCTGCGCTGCCATTGATCTGCCCAGTAAGGTGCTGTTTTGGGGTGCTTTGGATGAACCGGGAACAAATGCCACCCGTGCAGCCGGGCATGGGGCACTGCAAGAAGTGCACGGAGAGGAGGCATATTTGAACCCTTTTCTACCCCTCTGTTGAAGCTCTGCTGAGATGCTGGCTGCAGACAATATCTGAGTTGTTTTCAGCCAACTTGACCATTCACATAATCCGTGCAAAATTGAAGTCTGCCTGCTTAGACAGAAGAACGTGCCACTTAAGCTACCAAGGGCAGGGCATAGAGCTGTCCCTGGGAAGAGCTGCTCTCGGCTGGCACAGCACTCAGTGTGGTGGAGACATGGCCTTTGGACGAAATCCCCAGAGGCTGCCGTAGTTTTCCCTCCTTGCAGTACAAAGAATAAACACAAATCTGTTGCGTGAGCAAGGCAGCTGCTGCATCGACTCTGAACACGGGGCTGTTTTGTACCTAGACTGTATATTCTGTATTGCTTAATACAGAAAAGGGCACATTAGCTCAATTTCAAGCTAATTATAGCAGTAGAAGATTCTGTGGGAATGCCTCTCCAGGTTGTACCAATAAACTCCTTAGAGAAACAAGGAAACGTATTCACATTATATTTACCTAATAGATGAGATTCAGTCTATTAGATGAGATATGAAGTAAATTAAATTCCATGGCAGGTGAACACCCTGAGGGTACTGTAGTTTATAACACTGTATTAATATTCTGTAAGACCACTGCATGAGCTTAGTACAGCTAACTTCAAAATTAGCTTTACAGGCCACCTGCAGAATTTTTTTTTCTGGTTGCTTTCATAGTCAGTGCTGCAATCAAAGATAATTTAACATAAATATTAAGTAAATAATTGGTTCAGAATATCTCAAGGTTAGGGACATAAATCTCATTCCCATTGCATGAATGCAAACCATAAAAATAGAAGGTGGCACTTAACCTGGCAATTTTAGTTTCCAATGAGCCATATTCCCTTCCATTTTTTGAAAAACAGAAAAGACCTAAACAAATTCTACAGAATGCTGTGACAGAAGGTGCGGAAGAATTATTGTGGAAAGAAGATGTTAAATCAGAGCTCTATGTGAAAAATGCTTAGACTTATAAAATGATTGTAATGAGCACTAGTTTGGGTTTTAGAGTGCATTTGTATGGATTTAGCGACATGAATATAGACTGAAGGATTTTTGTTAGACTTTTCTGAAAGGATGGTTTCTAAAGCTGAGCACTGGCTGAGGTAATAAGAAAGAGGTAGTGGGTGTGACTAATTATGACAGTCGTAGTGACTAGATGATTTCTAATTAGCCTCCAGAAGCTTACAACTTGCAGGTTAGCCAGAAGTAATCTTTGCAATAACTAGGTGGTCTCTTAGGTAGAGCTTAGGAAGGACATGAGGAGGAATTTGCTCTTGCGTGTCAGAACTCTTAGCAGTTCATAACAGTGATACCTGGGTAAAGGTCAGCAAAGCACTATCTCTTTTGTGTGCATTTTCCCAACATCAGCAGACCTTTTATTTAATTTTTTTTTAGATATAATGTTTGCAATTTTTTTTTCTGGCTCTAGGATGTCTGTACATTCTTGTTAGATGCCCTGATTCCTAATTTGTCCTTAAGGGTGCAAGAAAGGTTGTATTTTAATTATAGCTTCAGAGAGTAGGTTGGCTTAATTAGCCTTCCATTGTGTTTCAAATCCTTCTCAAAACATTTCCTCTCTGATATTGTTGTCAAATTGCAAGAGGCGGCTGAGGAAGGAGAGCTGCAGGTGTTCCTCACAGACCAGATGATGCCTGTTAATGCAAAATTGATCTGAAGAAGTAATTTTATCAGTGCTTGTCACAGAAAAATTGCAATCAGAGAATCTGTGTTCAGAGTTTGGCTCCATTGGTTTTGCTTTCTTACTACTATAGCAATTCCTTTAGGTTTAGTAGGATTTTTGTGTGTTCTTTTTATTTCACACCATTAAATATCGAACCTCAACAAGCTAAGTCTCCTTTAAGTGATGCTATTAGAAGATACCTGCAGAGGATACCAGCTGGCTATTCCCCTATAGCAGCAGGGAAATCTTCTGCAGCTATAAAACTGGGATAGCAGGATCTCCCTCTGGGCTTTCTTTTCAAGAGCAGGTATCAGAGGCATTGGCTTTGGTTGGGAAGGCTGTGTTTCTAGGATCTTCTAGTCATGGTAGCAAAATCCACCAGAAATGGTTGTTTAGATGGCAATTGAATACGTAGTAGCTTATGCAACTCTAGGGAATGATGCTTAGGAGGAACTGAAATGGATTGAAAAGGAGACGAAACCCACCATGACCCTGACAAGGAATATGGGACATTTTAGGCAGAAAGGTTTTCGCTGTCTTTTCTGAGTCACACGTGTAATGGATGTTCTTCTTCCTGCATGTCCAGAAGTGAGAGAATGTCAGTGTTAACTTTTAATTATTAAATGATGTATTGATTTGGATGTAATTTCTCCCTCAAAATTGAAATATACTTGTGTGAGGATTGTGCTAAAAAACCTCCACGTATGAGAGCGTGAATAAAAAAACAAGCTTGAATCAGGAAGACAGAGAGGATAGAAAATGAAGGCAGAGAAGGATACATAGAGAAGGCAGGGATTATCTTGCTCATTCTGATAATTTTCCCCTCAGATTTATTGAGGTACTAAGGTGTGTCTTGATTACATTGTCTGCTACCATTCCTGATTTTGCACTTTGATACCATGTGGGCTCATACCTACTATTAAACTTCCACGACTGAATTATTTCAGTAGGGAAAAGTCTGCTCTATTAAAGTGTGTAGAAGTTCAATAGCTAAAGTCTAAGGCAGACATATGAGGTAATATATAGTGTAACTTTTTATATTCTCAATTCTTCTTACTATACCCTAGAGATATTGGGAGACAATGGAGACAATGTGTAATGAATGACAGAAAATGTGTGTGGCAGCATTGTATGGTGAATAAATTAAAGCCTTTAGTCATAAGACCAATAACAGGAGAAGAGAGAAATTAAGAAGAATAAGCAAGGGAGACAAAATATCTAGCAGAACAAATGGATATAATAATTTTCAAACGTGTCAGCTTGAATCAACTAAGGTAAACAATTGGAGTCTCGGTGCATGCCTGGACTAGGCAAGCTTTGCCACTGAGTACTGTAAAATGGAACGGAGTCATAAACTGTTGGAGAACAGAACAGGAGTATGTGTCTGACCATTTATAATCTTTTAATCAAACATGGACCCCATAGCTGGAGTCTGGTAGCTTTGGAGACTACTTTGTCTGTGTATTCATAGACCATTCATAACGCAGTGAGCCATAAAATGCTCTCTCGCTTTCTTGCTTCAGCAGTTTCAACACCTTCCTCTGGGACAAATTTCTCTAATAACAAGAGGTAATTCAATTTTGCTCTTGCTCAGTCCTAAGCAAACAGCTTTGGCTGCTGTGACTTACCAGTTTTGTGGAGGTTGTGCAGGGAAGACAGTACAACGCTTGTAAGCTACTGGCTGCCCTAGCAGAGTGTAAATTGAGGGCTCTATGGGCTGCCATGGATATTGACGGTTTAAAAACCTGAAGGTATTGCTGTGGCACGGTGGGATCTGGTGCCCATTCCACCACACCTGCTGTAGGCAAGCCTGGGACGTGGGAAGCCTGGTCTCTTGCTGTGGGAGAGGGAGGGAGTGGCTACCCATGGGGTTGGATGATGTGAATATTTGCGGTGGTGGCATCAGGAAGGCGTTTTTGACACTGGTGGAGGTGAGGCTAGTGTAGTGTTCAGATGGTGGAACTCTTCTGCTGTGCGAGGTGAGGAGGGAGCAAGGAAAATGCTGTAGAGGGGCAGTACTGCCTCCCTGCAGCAGTCAGGGTGCCTTCCTCTTCCTCCCGCCACCCACTTGTCCCTCTCCATTCCAACACCCACATTTCTACCATGGACATAAGGCACTGGCCAGTAGTAATGCAGCTTAGGGGACCATTTGGTTATTTAAGTATTCACGTGTTCTTCTAGCTTGGATTTTATACAACCTTTTAAATTTACAAATTGGGAAGTTAATTTAATTTGTCAAACTGTTGGGTTTTTGAAGAGTACCTTGACATGTTTTCCTTACCCATTTCTCTAAGTTTTTGTGTTATAACTGTTTCAGAGAGAAAGGATACTTGTCTGTTTTCACTAATAATGAGCACTTACTTGTATTTATATTGTTGCAGAGAGAATGCACATAGTTATATCAGGGGTGTGAAAATTGATTTAGAAATGGAATAAACTTTTATTCTACTGTGCAAGAACCGAAATGGATATATTTGTGTTAGTTAAAAAAAAAAAAAAAAAACAACAAAGAAAAACCTCAAATGGACAGCTTTTCTTTGCAAAGTTTCTTGGACTTTCCTCTGAGCATCTGGCCCTTTTAGAAAGAGGATTCCAAACAAGGCCACTGTTAAGATTTGTCTTGTCAAGTCAAGTATTTTCTTCCTGTAGCTATTTTTCTCTCTAACCTACTAGATTGAGGCTCAACTGCAGCCCACACGGTGCTGGAGCTCTGGTCCTACCTTGTACTGACTGGGGGTTTCCCTTCATGCGAGGGTTTGACGAAAAGCATCCTTACTGCTCCTGAGAATTTCCTGGTTGAAGACATTCCGAATGCTTCTCTGTTTTCAGTGTTTCAGGTTGTTTTTTTTTTTTTTTTTTCTTTTTTTTTTAATTCCATAGCAGCTGCGTTCACCTAACATTTTCCTATATTTTCCTTTTTTCTGCTCTAGATGGCAATGTAGCACTTTTTCATTCACTGGGAGCCTCGTGTTTCTGCAAAATTTGTATAAACCCTAGTAAGCTAGCAATAGATTTATCTTATTATGTGTATACAGTACAAGCTGTAATGGCTCCCCTGCCACCCAACCGTGACTCTCACCCCATCGCATGTATCCACCCTCCTTTCTTGTCTTCCTTCTGTCCTCATCTCACAGGCTCCATCTCCTGTTCTTGCTGCTCTTATCCCACCAGCTTCATTTTCTGCCTGCATCAGATTAGGATAACTCTGCATGAGACAGCATTGGCTTACTTTTTCTTCACCCCTTTTTTGACACTGGCCCAAGTCTTGGCTGTCACACTCTTACATTTTGACCTCTTCCTTCATGCCCAAATTACTGATTTCATACCCATTGCCTCTTCGTGTATGTGTCTCTCTTTTATTGTGCGATTCTTTTTTTTTTTTCTTTCTCCGGAGCAAAAAGTTAACTTTTATGAAAAACTCAGTTTTGGTGCACTAATAATGAAAAATCTGGGCTAGACTCTCCTGTTTTGCCTGTGAAGTAAAATGTGCTATATGCCAGTCTGTACTACTGACATCAGGAATGGGCTAATAGCATATATTTTCAGTTATTTTAAGTCTGCTGCACTGCATCAGACTAACAGCTACCTATTATTCTACCCTAAGAGTGGTCAATGGTGGATATTGGGGGAAAGAAAACTAGAAATGGGGTGGATAAATTTGCTTCAGGTGGCACTTGAGACTTTAATGATTTCTTGAGCCAAAGGATGTTGTGTAATGTTACATCTAATTGTCTTCGATGGAGGTTTCTTCTATGAATTGTGGAGTTAGTTCCTTAATTAAGTTATGGAACATACATGAACATACATTAATTTTCAGATGCTTTAAATGGTGGCCCTAGTTCCTGTGTTTTAAGGCACTGTGAATAATCATAACCCTTATTTTTTAGGGGAATAAAGTAAAGTGAACTGTGTACTGTGTTAACAGAGTTATGTAATGATGGTGCCTGTTTTGTTCATTTTTCCTTTCCTATTAGTCCCCAGCGGTCCATTTGCTTTTTTAATCTGCTGCTGAGCATGAAGATGATATTGTTGGGGATGAGTGTGAGCTCTCTTTGTAAGGGGTAATAGCTAATTTGGAACACATTGTTATGTCTACATTGTTTGATTATTTCTCTCTCCTGTTTTTTGCTTTGTATTTATTGACAGTAGATTTCATTTGGCATGTTATTACCTGTTCACTTACAAACATGATTTCTCCTGCAGCTCTTCACAGTCAGCTTGCAAATGAAGTGAGTACTTTTGAATAATCAGAAAATTTAGTTACCTCAGTCATGAATGGGTTGAGGAGCATAAGCTTTAGCACAGAAGACCACCATGGGCAACCTTCCTGAAATGTAAAAAATGACTATTTATTTTTACTGTTAATTTTATGTCCCTTAACTAGTAAATAATCTTTGTTGGATTATCAAGGAGATAATGTGTCTCCTTGATAGTTATCTAGGAGAGAGATCAGGAAAGCTTAGTTTGAGAGTCACACATAGTGAACCTTGTCAGGGGGGGATAGTTATGCTCTGGATTAGACTTTTCCATATGCATTTTAACTCTTTCAGAGAACTACAATGCATTTCTGGGACATGACTTCCACGTAAATCATGTGAACTATCCCATTAAATTTGCCAATGTGTCACCTGAATTGACTACTATAAATTCAATCAATTACTGATCAAAAGTTTGTCACAAGTGCACGAACTGTTTTTACACTTGTGANAAAAAAAAAAAAAAAAAAAAAAAAGAATGCTAAGGCAAGGGAAGAAATAATGCAGAGTTCCAAAATTACTGCTTGAAACAGTCCAAATTACTGCTGGAAAAATGTGCAAGTGGAGAGTGGCTTGAACGAGAACCTCCACAAGAATAGTAGTGTCTGTTTAGGAAAGGAAGGAAGGAGAAGAGCAAGAAGACAGATTTCTGTTCTTTCTGAAAGGTAAACTTAAATGCAGGGGAGCATGGACACAGGCAGAATAAAGCAGTGGTGACAAAGCATAACAAGAAATACATCAAAAGCCACCTCTGCTAAACGGTGAGGTTACTGTTGATCTCTAACATGCATACATGCACCAAAGTTGTGAATTCAAATTTGTGAATTAGATTGGATGTTGGAGGATAACTGTTACACAGCACAATGGGCACATAAGAACAAATTCAAAAAATCCAAGGCAGGGGATATGGGGCACCGGGCAAAAGATGCCAGGAGTAATAAGAAATCGTTTCTTTATATGTAATTGGTAAGTAAAATACCAACGAAATAGGTTTCTTTCTCTTTCTCCTCGTAGCACTAAAACTACTAGGAGAAGAGGGTAAGAAGCCTTAGTGTAATGTTATGTCCTTTTTGCATCGGTCTTTGCAGAAAAGACTGATTGGAGGAACTTAACAACATAATTAATAGCAATAGTAAAAGGAGGTAAAATTCAAGACTACAATGGGAAGGAACAAGTTAGAGAGTTCTTAGAAAATTTAGATGTCTTCAGGTGAATGTGGCTGATCAACATCAGCATGGGAATATTTAAAGGACTTGAAAATACTAACAGTTATGTTTAATATATGGAGGGATAAGCATAACACTGGTTCTCACAGCAAGGAAGCACTGAAAAACTAGAAAAGGGCTTATGTAGAGTTCACATTTATAAAAAGAGAAAAAGAAGCCTTCATTTAAGCTCTAGGAAAATTCTAGAACAACCTGTATTACACTCTCATTGGAAATAAAATGATGTTTAACAAACAAAAGGACTTAGCAGTAAAACAATAATAAATGGCATAAAAGAAATCCAGTGACTTTTTGTGATAACAATCCATATGGATAAGAGAGAAACAAGAAATACATCTTTTTAGATAAGCATGGTTTTCACAAAATGTCATGAGGAAGGAAGTGAAATTTGTTGTTAGCCAAATCCAGAGAATAACTCTTTGTAGTTATTATCTAACTAGAAACATACAGTCCTCATCAGATTTATTTGGGGTCTTTCTGGTCAGAGTTTATTCCAGACTTTACCAATATCCTGAACTTGGTGTTGACATGAAGCTGGGAAGCAGCGTGAATCCTCTGGAGGGCAGAATTGGGATTCAAAATTATCTCAGTGAACTGATGAAATGGTTTCTAATAAGGAACCTGTAAATCAATAGGGATATTCAGTTAGGCAGTGATAATCACCTACACAAATATGGGATGGGAAGCAACTGATTAAGCAACAGTCCTTCAGGAAGGAGTCTGTGAGTATAGTGATAACAACCTGAACATGAGTCAACAATGTCTTGCTGTTACACAAGGACAAACTTCATAGTGACATGTATAAGCAAAAGGAAGTTTTGCAAGTCATGTGACATTATATTTTTTTCTCTATTCAGCCTTGGTAAGGACACACTGGAGAACTATGACTGGTCTAGAGTATCTCATTTCATGATAAATGTGGGATTATAACAACAGGCTTTGAAGATGTGAAAACCTTCTGCAAAATAGCAAGACAGTAATCTGCTTTCTGTATTGGAGGGGTAGACAATAGGCATGAGCTGTAGCAAGAAAGGTAAAGGATAGGTATAAAAGTTCCTAACATTCAGGAAGCTGAATTGCTTGAAAAAAAATGTGCTTTCCTAATGCTATGGAGGCTATATCACTGGAGGCTTTCATATGACATTTATCAAGAATGATGTAACATCTTGCAGCTGACCCAGACTTGAGGCAGGGGATGGAGTGAGAACATCTCCAGCTCTCCTCATTCTTACCTCTCACTTTACCTCTTTTCCCTACCTTCTTTGTTTTCCTCTCTTATAAGCTGCCTGCCATCTGCTTCAAGGCCCTCTACTTCTTGCCTCAAGTTTATTTTTCTAGAATTCACCATGGAGAACCAGCAAGGCCAATGTTAGGCTTGGTCATCTCTCACCATTCTTTTACTTTTCCAGGTCATTCATTAATTTATTGAACAACATTGCTCCCAGCATTGATTTCCGAGATACCTGTGCTGGCAAATTCCCCACCTTCTGGGAATAAATCATTTGTTCCAACCTGTTGTTTCCTGTCTTCCAAACCATTATTAATCCCTGAAAGGCTGAAAGGTCTTCCCTTTTATCTTGTGCCACCTTAATTGCTCTTTAGAACTTTTAATGAAGGATGTTATTTATAACGTGTGGTCAGGTTTGAATTTTGTTTTTTTTTTTTTTTTTTTTTTTTTTTTTTTTTTTTTTTTTTTTGAATGCATGCTGCATTATATCTACTGGAATGTATTTTTCTCACTGTGTCCTTTAAATCTCTGTTCGTGTGTCATAAAAAAAGGTGTTGATTCTGTCCCAGTATTTTACATTTATTCATGTGCTCACCTGTTCTAGCTTCTATTATATTTTATGCTAATTAGCAGGCAAATGAATTTTCTGGTATGTTAATCGGCCTCATTAGTCTGTAATTCCCAGAACTACCTCTGTAGCTCCTTACAAAGCTTGGTCTGATATTTGTCTTTTCTCTCTCTGCTGGAAAGCAATTGAGCTTGCAATAAGCAGAAGGGGATGCATTTTTGTTAGTTATTCTGTGATTTCATGGCTGGATCTCTTTAGAGCTCTTTGTGAGTATGATCTGGCCCTGGGTGATGTATTCTTCATTTTTTTGGGGGTATGCTGTAAAATTTCAATTGCTTCACCTTTCTCCTTAACCAAATTCTCCATTAAAAAAAAAAAAAAAGGCTCCTAAAACCCACGCAGATTTAAACTTCTGTTGATGAAAAGTATTAATTTCTTATAATGCCATTACCTTTCTTGAGTACACCTCTCACTCTGAGCATTGTTTTGCCTTAATGTATAATTATTTATTCTTTTTTAAAATATATTTTAGACCCTTAGGATTGCCCTTGCCTCCTGATTGGCCCTTGCAGCCAGCCTTCAGCGAATAATATCCAAAAAATTAAAAATAAGCAGCCTAGAGAAAAGAATATGGATACCTTTATTGGCATCCTTTGAGTACCCACAATATTAACTATTTTCTTTTCACTAAAACTTCAAAATCAGTCAACATTAGTTAACAAGAACCAGGTAGTGTACCAGCAGTTCTTGAAACAGTATTTATTTGTATATTGCTACACCACAGAGGGGTCCAAGGTTGCAAATGAGGCTTTCAACCATTCTAATACTTTTACTCTTGAAGCTTTTAATAATTCCAGCAAAAAAAGGCATGGAATTGCAGTCCTTCCAAATTCAGGTAATGGCTTTAAAAAATATCTAGAAAGACATGTAAAGAAAGACATAGACTTGTTAGAGTGGGTTCGGAGGAGTACCGTGAAAATAGTAAAAGGACTGGAACCTCTCCTGTGAGAGAATTCACATGCGTATGAATTCATGTTGAGTTCTCTCCTTTGAAAAGAGGTTGAGAGAGTTAAGGTTGTTTAGCTTGGAGAAGAGAAGGCTCTGGGGAGACCTTACTTGGGAGATTTTCCAATACTTAATGGGGATTTTAAGAAAGACAGAAAGTTTTTGGTTTTGTTTTGTTTTTGTGGTTTGTTTTTTTTTAGTTTTTTTTTTTATTTATTTATTTTATTTACCAGGACCTGCAGTCATAGGACAAGGAGTAACAGTTTAAAAATGAAAGACTAGATTTGGATTTGACATAAGGAAGAATGTTTTTTACTATGAGATTGAGACACTGGAATACGTTGCCCAGAGAAGCTATGGATGCCCTATACCTGGAAGCTTTCAAGGTCAAGTTAGATGAAGATTTGAACAAGCTGATCTATGAAAAGATGTGCTTGCCCATGGCAGGTTAGTTGGATTACGTGGTCTTTAAAGGTCCCTTCTATCCTAAGTTCTTCTGTGATTCTACGACTTCAGTTTGAACTTTTTCACCTGACTAACATTATTCATATACTGGTTTATATGTCCTACTTACGTAGGCTGGCCAATCAAAAGCAGGACAAGTATTTTAGGATTAGGGCAAGTCTGTGATTTTTTTCATTGCTTTGCCCAAGAAAGAATGTTATGGAGCTTCGGTGCTTTGGTGTATTAGTAGATAGTAGAGGATGTACCATTTGTGAAAGGTGGCAGCAGCTTCCTTCAAAAAAGTGATGGCTTGAGTGCCCTGTGTCAAGTGTCACCCTGCACAGTTTCTCCTGAACTAGTTATTTCCATTTCCTTTATTCTTTTTTTATCATTTCTGCATTGCTAGATGTTATACCACCCTTCAAAGTAATATTTCAGCAGATTTATGCTGATACATTATTAAAGATAAATATTTCAAGTGATGCAAAGGTCCCTCAACTTCTTTTGAACTATATTTTTAATATCAAGGAAAGTTGATGTTTCAAATCATCCCTGATCTTAGGGCCCTAGGGCTTGCAAAACATCCCTATATTAATGAATGTAATGTGAGGAAAACATTTGTCAGAGGGAGCTGGGAAAGGGACCATAAAAAACCTATTACGTAGGCTGGAGCAAAATGGCTAGCCTTCTGATTATAAATCTAAAATATTAAAATAATGAATTCACAGAACCCCTATTAGACATCAAAGCTGATGTCTTATTGGGGTATGCTTTTAATTTATATGCCCTCTTTCGGGCCAAAAGCAAACCTGATAAATTGAACAGTGAATTCCTAACCTGATTGAAAAAACCTGCCTCTGGATCGTTGCTGTCAATGGAAAGGAGACTCCACAAGCTGAACTCTGCTCAAGTAGATGCCTGTGGTATAACTTAATGGCACGTTTTCAAACCTTACAACTTTTAAATACAGAGCTAAACTTTAAAGCAGCAACTTGGTAGCCCTTATGCTCTTTGCTCTTTTATCTTACTTCAGTTTTCTTTGTTTCAAAAGTCTGCAGCAGGGGCAGCTGTAGGAAGGGAGAATTTAAATGCTTTAGGTTGGCAAGAGCAACCAGTGTTAAAGCTAATAAACATGGTGTCTTTCCACCCCCCCACCCCCTCCCTTTTTCCATAGGAGTGAGAAACGCACTGAAATTAATATGCAGGCAGCTCATAGTCTATATATTAGCCCCAACCAAGTCTCAGTTTAGGAATGTTTAAGTACCCTTCATTACATAACCTTCCCTTTTCAAAAAGTGAAAATTTTGTTATATTCCACCAAGAAGCACATTAGGATTCCAGAAATGACAGATGAACATGGTAGATGAAACGTGGAATATCAGTAGTGAGCGCACAGGATGAGAGAAAGAGAGTGATTATGGTGCTAATGTGAGATTCGGGAGACCTGCTTTCAATTCCCTCATCCACCACAGGCTGCCTCTCTGACCCAAAGCAAATTTGTCTTTTGGGCTTAAATGTGTTTAGGCATATAACTGCCTCTGTTTAAACAAATGTGTTGCTGATGAAATGAATGATAAGCTATTGACCAGTGCATTTTGTTCCTTAGGCTTCCACTTTTCCTCTGCAAAACTTGGGGTGAGGTTGCTCCACTAGCTTAGAGTTGTGCTGGGAGCATAAATCAGGATGCTGATTGTCCACCCATAGTAAGTGTCAGATTATCTCATATGAATTCTCGTTGAATTCCTTTCTGATACTTCATTCCTGATCAACCCATCTCAAAAAGCCTGTAGCAAACTCAAAGGAGGGCAATAGAAATGATCGAAGGTATGTAGTGGTTCCAGCACATGGAGAGATGGAATAGACATTCGCTCTTCCTACTGAATGAGAGGTGACTGAATGGGGATGTGAAAGCAATCAATGCAGTCATGAATTGGGAACAATTACTGAAAGCTTCTCACCATATAAGTGTTGTGGACTTAGTTCTTTATGCAACATGCAATTAAAATGCAGGACTCTTTTCCAAGGGGAAACGTCTTCAAATACGTAAAAGAAAAAATTCTGGATGAAAAAATCTGTTCTGGATTATGGAACACAAAGAAATGACCTTGAGTTCAAGAAATTCTGTAGGCTCAAACTACAGAAGACTGTGGAGAGCTGCTGCTTCCTGTTTATCCTTATATATATTTTGGGCACGTTTGATATTGACCACATCAGGTGGCATTCTAAGATAGATGGACCTTATGTCTTGCCTGGCACAGCCATTCTTATGTTTTTCCTTTCTAAAGGGAAATAAATATAGACAAATATATTCTACTGTGCATATTGTTGTGTTTTGATTCGGTGACAGATGGTAGGCATGGACTTTGCTGAGAAAGCTGAGGGGAAAATGTTGAAAAGATGCTTTTGCATTTATGTTTTATCTTTTCCCCTGGAATGAGAGAGAAGAGATTCCCTTTAAAGAGCACGTTCTACTTCGATGGTTGAATGTGTCTAGATTGGACCATCAGAGTTTAGTATTAGTGAAGGTCAAACATAGTGACAACCATCTTAGCAATGGACCAGAGAATCAGCTGTGACAGCCTCCTGCCACACGCTCTTTGCTCTGGATGAGGAATAAACTACTCCTTTCACATGATAGCTTTTATCCTTCCCTTACCCTTGCTTAGTTACTTCTGGTTGATAAGAGAAAGCAGAGCCTGTTCATCTGTGGCTCTGGCTTGCATGTAACAGCCTGAGAGATCAGCAGACCATCCCTATTTTTCCAGCCCAAGCCAGCTGGTGCGACAGCCACGGCAGTTAAGGAGGAAGTTATTCCTTTTTGGAGACAGGCAGTAGTAAAGGGAGTGATGATTCGGCCCATCCCTGAGCATTTTGAGAGTATTGCTTCCAAGACAAACAATGAACTTTTGGGGAAAGGCAGTTCACAATTTTAACGTGGATCTCCCCATGGCAATGAGCAGCACCACCAGTTGTCTGCCTCTGTACAAGAGAGAAAGGTATTCTCTGATTATTATTTTTCTTTTTCCCAAGCAATCTTCCTTTACAGAAACCCCATCTGTAGCAAGGCATTCTTTGAGGTGAACTGAAAGACACGCACCTCTCTCTGTGAGGTTTATTAACACCGCTTACCATGTGGTAATAGGGCATACCCAGCAGCAAAACACAGCACTTTCCTCCCAGCAGGACTCGAATCCAGCTTCCAGGCTCGCCATAGCCCTGACAGTCCTGGGAGTGAGGAACCGAGATGAGACAGTTTATTTGTAAAACAGAGAGCTGTATCGCTAGCAATGAACTGAAGAACAAACAGAAGACTTTACACAAATGTGACACTTGCTCTTTTTAAATTACAGCCATTGTATTTTTACTACAGATGAAAAACAAACAAGCTGCTCTGTCTTGTCTCTCCCAGCTTGCTGAGACTCAGCTCAGCTTGGCTGCATGTAGATCAATTTGCTTCAAGAGATCAGCATTTCCTTTTTAACCTTTTGAACTGTAAGTCCCCATAGGATCCTGATGTTTTCATCAATTATATATTTTCATTTTGTACTGGTAATCGATAGCACCTCAGAACACTAATGTCATACCGTATCTTTGTCTTGGGCTAGTAAGTGAATAATAACTAAATAATGCATTTCAAACAAGAGAGCAAATGAATATTCTCCCTCCAGCGCACAAAGAAACATGCAAAAAGAAATCACCCAACAATAGGACATTGATTTTTGTGGCTCCAAACTTTCCAGCTGCAGGCGGGAAAAAAAGGCAGAATGGAGTTGTAGTGCATTCTCTCGCTCCTGAAATTGCACTTGGGCAGGAAACTTCAAAATGCCTCTCATTTTCCCCAGCTTTACTGCAGGATAAAGACTTGGTGCAGGCCAAGGTAACACGGAGAATTCACCCTGCTAGGAATATTTGGAGAGCAAAAGAAATGCTAGAAATCCTGGCATTGTTGGCAGGGCCTTTTCAAACACTGTGTGTTCTCAACAGACAGAGCTTTCAAACAATTGATATTTGGAAAACAAGGCTGCATCTGTACTAGCAGACCTGAGAGGGTCAGGGAATAGCTTCCTACTCTGGTTTGCAATCATACATGCTGCTGCATTGTTAGCACAGGCTTTGTCAGAATTTTGGCCGGTGCTAAGTAGCGCTCTCCCGAGCAGCTCCAGAGCGTGCGTAGATCGGGAGTTAACGCTCTCGGCAAACAGCTTGAACATGAAATCCCTATTTTGGGTAGTAGAACTTGGCTGTGCGGATCAGAGCTGCGCTGTGCCGCCTGGCCTCAGGGCCAAAGAGCAATCTATCTCTCATTTCATTTGCTAATGTAGACACAGTCGACGGGTATTAGCTGTATTTGATAATCTTGCTACCAGCAGCGGGAAGAGCATCCCATGGCTAAAGTGGTGCACCGGGACTGGAGAGATCCAGCTCCTAGGCGTTGCACAGATTTTCAGTGTAACTTGAGGTTACTTAGTCCCTTGCTGCTTCTTGTTTCACTTCTAAAGCGGGGATAACAGAACTTTTCTACTTCTAGTACTGTGACGATGACATGTGGAAAGATGTGATGGATTGTAACCTATTTAATACAACAAACGCCTCCTGCGAGAAGAGTCTAGAAAACTGGGGAGTTCATCTGACTGTGAAAAGTTTCCAGTTCTCTCTCTCTCGCCCCCAGTGTTTATTTCTCCAAATCAAACTGTTTAACTCAAGCCCTGAGGCCTCTGGAGGCCTTGGAATCTGGCTGGGTTATTTTTGTCTTCTGTGAATTCAGCCCACCAGTGTACCAGAAAGGCTTGAACCCTTGCTTATAGTTTGTCAAAATATGTTTTGAGCCTGAAATGTTTAGAAGAAGACAGGCATATGGCATTTTCCAAGTAAAGTTTGTGTCACTGGAAAATCTGGGACCAGCTGTCAGTGACTAGGTGATAATATTAACAATCAAATAATAATAACAGAAAAGAATAGTGAGAAACTATTAGTTAACTATGCACAAGAGTAGATGTATTTTCCACCACGATTCAGGACAGTACTTAAAATAATCCTTAAGCACACTTAAGCATCTTTCCCAAATAAAAACTAACATAATCTGATTTTGGTTACAGTAGTGCATGATGCTACTATGTCAAGACTTAGATCCAGAACAAAGCAAATACTCACTGCACTGGGACATGTTTGTCTCCCTAAACTGATGTTCTCCTGGTGGCAGCACTGCTGGAGTTTCCCCTCCCTCAAATTTTTATTCACCTTATGGTCCCTTGCGATGTCGTGATGTGTTCCTGATGCCAACCAAATTACAGTCTCCTGTAACAGTGGAATGAGCAAAGAACTCGCACTTGGGATATATCTCATATATTAATGTATATACAAGACCCTTTGGCTTGATTCCTTGTCATAGGACAAGAGGTCTCCATGTATTCTTGCTTTACCTGGGTACGCTTTGTCTGCTGACTTTGTAACATTTCGTTATTCTTTTACATTTCACATTACATTTTATGTTTCACTAACTGACCTAATTCTGAAAACTTAAATGAAGAAATTTATATCTGTCTCAAGTTATATTAAAAATGAACAGTTCAATTGATTCACCTTCTAACCTGATTTTCCAGAACCTGTCTTTATTTTTTTTTTTTTATCCAGAAGGAAAAATATAATTTTAACAACTGGTCAGTAACAAATGTCTGTAACTCTAGGAATGAAGAATGCTCTCTTTGATTCCATGTGTTAAAATTTATAAGATCTAGACAAATCCTTCTTCTTTTTTATGCTCAATAAAACATTCAGAACACAGGGTAGCATGTTCAATTTGGCTAGAAATCCTTTCTTTCCTAACTTCTTGCACATATCTCTAGTCTCTGTCAGTGTAAAGGACATAATTTTATAACGAGTCTTTCTCAAGATTGCCCTTTAGCTTAAGACAGTCCTCAGCTGCCGGAGGGCTTTCTGTCCCAAAAGATTTATTTGTTCTTCCTGTCACCTCAGACCTGCCTGCTAGCGCAGGTGGGAATTGAAGTTTTCAGACTTTCCAGCCAAACTTTCTGTACAAAACCCATTAAGATTTCTGTGCAGGTGGGGGTAGAGAAAGGACCTGTTGAAGTGGATGTGCTTCTTTTAATCTTGACTACAATACAATCAGATTTTTCTATTGATCTTTGATCTGAAGTACAAAACGTCCCTTAAACCACAGGAATTCAACATATCTATTGAATTATCTATCTATCTAGCAAGTAGAGTCAATTTTTAGAAATATGTATTCGCTTACTGTATCATTTTAATTATACCATTTGAGTATCTGACATACATCTTTGCTTTTCAGAAGTTGGAAGAAAATTCTGACTTCACAGGTATATGCACAGTGGAATTACTTTTTTAGTCGGGAGCTAATTTTTACCCTCAACACTTACATGGTCTCAGTTCATCCTACTGATGTTACTGAGGGTCTTTAACTTCAGTAGGAGTTTGATCAGCCCCTAAAGTAAGTTGGCGTCAACTACAAAACCCAGCAAAGACCACTTCTACAGAGAAATAAAATCGAAAAATCCCTCTTCAAGAATTAGGAAAGGCACTATGGAAAGAACTTAAAGAAACCAGCTAAAAATTATGTAATTAAATATCTAACACTTCAAGCAATAGAAGTTTATATGGTTCCAGATTATTTTAAATCTTTTATTTATTCTCTGTACAACAGAATTTAGCAGCCTTGTAATTCTAAGTGAATAACATCTTTCTAGTGGATTATAACATAATTTTTTCCAGTAATGAAACTTTCATGAGTTACAAGGCCAGAACGAGTAGAATCTTCTGAAATTTCTTCTCCTTATTTAATTGCAAAGTTCCCAAAAGACTGAAAAACAACTTAACTCTCCAGGGCCCAGCTTTCCTGATCATTTGCAGACGTTTGCACCTGGGTACTCGCTGAAGGGAACAAATCCTCAGATATAGGTGCGGGTTTAAGCATATTTTGCCTGGCAGACACCATGGGTAAGACTGAATAAACCTTGGATTTCTCCCCTCTGTGTAGACTTCTAACCCCCTCCTAGAAGGTCTCTCATGCTCAGACCTCTGATCTCCCTCATGGCACACCTTGGTATGGGAAACGTAGGCATCACACTCTAAAATTCTCTTCTGGCAAACCCTAATGAAACCCTCCCATTGTTTCAGACATTTTGACTTGATGAAGCAAACCAATAACATGCTAGTGACATGTAAGTGCTCTCTGGGTCTCATGGGAGGGTTGTGAGGACACCATGGAAAAACACCACCCGTGAGAAATGCAGTCAACGTGCTCCAGCAGCAGCTGGGTGTGGAAAGCGTGGACAAGAACTAATAGTCTGCACTTCACCCGGGGGCCAGAGGTCTTTGCCTGGACTGCTCTTCAAGTTTTCCAGACGGTGATCAACAAGCAGAACTGACAGATTGCATGAGTTTTTGTTGATTTATTTATTTATTGCAATAATAAGGCAGTTCAATTTTTTGAGCTTGCTTAAGCACATATTTCCTTAGCAAATTAATAGCTGGTGGGTGTAAATGATGAGTAGGAAGCAAGGTTTTTTCTTCTTGATGATTTTAAAATTATTTTTTGTGTAAACAGGAGCTGATTTTTCTCATAATGTTTATGAGAGGAAAATAACAGAAAAGTCATTGTTTAAGAGGTAAAAAGGTGCAATAACAACAGCACAAACACTGTATAACATTCTAGATGTTGAAATTCAGAGGCCTGCTTTGAGAACAAAGTTGTCTCCTGTTGGTGCTTGATTTATTATTTATATCAATTTGGGAAATGAGCCCTCAGGAGGTTGAAATATAATTATCCGGTTACTTGTTTTTAGTGAGGGAAAAAAAGGAAAGACAAAAAACTCTCACAAGGAGCTGTAAAATGTCTTACTAAACCAGATGAAAAAATTTCCCATCTTTATTTTCAATGAACTATATTACTGAGTGATTCTATGAATGTCACTGTATTAGGGGTATATGGACTTTTTGAGAAAAAAAAGCGCAGGTAAATAGAGGACTTGCTATTTCAATGTCAGATATGTCCCTGCCTGTTGTTGGTTTTGAATGGAAGAGGATTAAATGGAGGAACAGAGCATGTTCTGGGAGGAGAGCAAAAAACAGTAGAAGATTGCAATGTCTCGGCAGTAATTGCTTGAGATCAGTTATGTCAGCAGTAATGTGAAATACTTTGTATCCTGTTATTGCTTCTGTAAGAAAAAAAGATCTGCTCTTCAAAGAGGTGAGAGCACCATCTGTGGCAGTAATGTGGGAATGAAACTTGTGAGAAGACATCATGTTTCCATCTGTTTTCAAAGAGCCTGAAACAATGGCCAAATCTGCCGAATAGCTTCTGCCGTGTGAATTTGTGAAGTGCGGTTTGCGGTGCTTTATGGCTTCTGCATCTGAACTTACGCATGCAAGTCCAGGACGACTGTCTGTCAAGTGCAACCGCCTTTGTGTACGGACGTGTCGGCACTGGAGGGCACACACAGCATCGAAGGTCTGCTGTGGCAGCTGCCTTTCATGTCGGTCATGTACAAGATCCTATATATGCTGAAGTGGAGAGCACCTCAACTCTTTGTCGAGCTCTTCCCTTTCCAAATGTTGGCTTCAGGGGGTGTTTAGCAATAGATACTTTAAAGAATAAAATGTGATAATGCCAGGTTATCATCGTGCAGTACCTTTATCTTTTTTTTTTTTTTTTTTTTTTTTTTTTTTTTGTATTACTAAGTCGTCTTGTGGCACTTAGATCTTTTTTCTAACAACTCATGTTGTCTCCATCCTGTAAGGATGCGTAAGTTAACACTGACCTTTGAAGTCATTTTGTATTCTCACTTTGCCGTGTCCCTCATTGTGATGTTGGCTTTCAGGGAAGCTCATGAGAATGTACCTTTTTTAGGGACCAAGATTAGCTAAAGAGCACCAGAGACTAGCCTTTAAACAGAGCTGCCATTTATCCCTGACATTTGCTTCTCTGGAAATTGTACTTCCTTTTGGTGGTGTGGTTGCAAGGCATTGCTTAAATAAAATGATATTTATTTATTTTTCCTTGTGGAAATGCACTCAGAAATTTAACAAACCCCAAATTCTGCCAGTACTTGCAGTCTGCCTCAAGTTCTGCTGAATCCAATGGGTCTTTGGAGCAGGTTGCTGTACAGATAATTTCTGGAATATGTCATCCTTTAAAAGCCCATTATTTTCTCAGTAGTCTTTGCTGATAAATCATGCCATAGGCAGGCACTGCTTTAAGTTACTGCCTGTGAGCTCGTGAGTGAAAGACCCTCCTTGGAGACATCAGTTTATTATATTGGAGAGTGTCCCCCCAACCCAGTAGCCAGGAAAGGGATGGTGCAAGTTCCAGTACAGTAGTTCTGCACTGGCAGGAGATTTCTCTTATGAAAGGGAAATCCTCAGGAGAGAGATGGAGAATAGGATTTGAATCCTAAATCACCCTATGAATCCTTGGGAGACCTGGGTGAGAAGCTTGCAGTGTCCTCTTCTCTGCACTGCAGAGGCAGCCTTAGGGGAGCCAGCCCAGCCAGCTCTCCCAGTGGGGTTTCAGCAGCACACTTGGACCAGCAGGCAGAACAGGGCTCCTCTAGTTTGCTGAAGTGGGTGTGACATCAAAATATATATTTTTTTTGTGTGTGTTATATATATATATATATATCAGGTTTTCACCTCAAAAATGCACCTACAATAAGCAATTTGGATTGGAAACCTTGCATGTTTTATCAAGGAAATCCAAAGAGAAGTTTTAAAAAGTGCAGCTTCAAATGAATGAGAAGAATGAGTAGTAATATTGTGGTCTTGTAAACGTAAGAGAGGAAAAGAAAGACTGAAACATTATATGCTTCTCATGCCATTTTCTTTTCCTTTTCAGGATATATGAGGGAAAAAAAACCTCTGTAAAGGAACATTAAGAAACAAGGAAATACTTATATGAAATAACCTTCCAAACTAACGGGAATTGATCTCTTGTGATTTTAAATATATTGCAGTTCTGTGCTAATGCATGCAGAGGATGAAGGAAACAAGTTACAAATGGAGAGAGTGTCAAATTCTCAAATCAAGACAGAATAATTCATCCTAAGAGATAATTTATACCGACTAAGCTGTCTGAGGCTTTGGAGATCAGCGTCTGGCATGTGTCTCTCTACAGTTCGCATGGTGGACCACAACATAGTATATGGATGATTCATGGGCTGGAGACTTTCTGCACATGCGAGGTCCGAGGGGGGTTGGCTCAGCCACAGAGCAATTTTTAACATTCCTTTGCACCTTATGTCTTGGACTTCTTTTCAGTGGTTTCAAACTCCCAACTTCTCAATAGCTGAACAAGATATTAACGGGATAAATTGCTCACTGCCTGTAAGCAAATTAGAGGAGAGATTGTATTTATGAAAGCAGTTGTGTCTCTTAACGTGCTTAAACTCCAGCTATAACGCTGGTAAAGATGACAGTAACAATATTAATAGCGAAAATATGTTGCTATTAAACAGACTGCAGCCACTTCTTTATTTAATTTCAAAGTTGTGATTTGCCAGTATTGTCTGCTCCCCCTCTACCCAACAAAAGAGAAAAAAAAAGAAAAAGAGAAAATGAGAAAATGCAGCAAGGATTCTAGTGAAGCTGAGCAGGAAGATGCAAATAACATCATGACTCTTCTGTGATATCAGGAGTGCAGGGAAACACTAGGAAGCTGAGTTTTTTTGATATTTGAAAAATTTTTAATAATCTTTAAAAAAGAAATTGTAAATAATTTAAATAGTTCATATAACTTTGTAGAAAGACTTAAGTAACTGCTCTGATTAGTGATATTAAAGATAAGATGGAAAATTAACAATATCGCTTTATACCAGTGAAAGCAAAGGCTGAACTTTTAAGTTTGCTGTCCCTAAAGTCTGCAGCATTTGAAATATCTAATAAAGCTTATGATGATAATTCTCCATCTACCACAGCTCTTTCTGTTTTAGTCCATTTTTTCCTTCCCTGACTGTTTAACCTTCTTGAATGATGCTAAAATTTACTGGAGGGTCAAAAAGTCACAGGGGCCTGTATGAGATGTAAAGCAAGACAAATGAAGATAGGATTTCTAGACAAAAATCAACACATTTCTAAAGGTTGCTTCATACTGTACAAAAAAAACCCCAACAAAACAGTATAAAGGGTGTTGTTTATAAGGAAGGTAGACGGAAGTTTGCTTTATACATATTAAAGGTGCTTTTTATACTCTTGTGGGGGAAAACTTGTTTGCGAGCTTTGCATTCCAGGATCTGTAACCAAATGCCAAGACTTTTCAGATCTGCCAAGTTCAAAATCTAAGATTTCGGGTCCACTTGCCAGCTCACATTTTCCATTTGGCAGCAGCCTTCTCTCCAGCCTTGCCAATAGCTGGCCCCTGAGCTGCCTCCTTACGAGGCTTGGGATTTAATTTAAATTTGGGGATTTTTTTTTTAAACATTATTGTTCTGTAAAGATGAAAGTCCAGAATTTCAAGATAAACCCAGGCTGAGCAGAATCCATTTTTCCTGCTGCTGTGTCTCCGAGACAGAGCCCGCTTTGAGGAAATTTTGGAAATGATATCTGACTTAGCCAAGGGAGACTGTTTGTTACCTGCAGTGGTATTTCTTTGTGAACACACATTTGTCAGGGGAATCCTGTTTCTTTACTTAGTGCAGAATTTTTTTTTTTTTTTTTTTTTTTTTTTTTTTTTTCATTTTCTAACTGTGCATGCCTAATTCCCCTTACTGTTAATGAGAGTTTAATGTGCTCTTTGAAATGAAGAAAAAAAACCCTCTATGCAACTGATAAAGCAGATCTTAAAGAGGTGGGGTGACAACACTCCAGAGGGGGGAAAACAGCTGTCTGGCTGTGAATTTAATGCTTTTCTGCCACAGGAGTCAAACTGAAGCAAATTGGTGGTGATTTTTTTTTTCTTTCTTTATTTTTCTTTTTTTTTGGGGGGCTCTGAAAACAAATTGTGAAAGGGAGAGACAGTAGTGATGGGGTGGCAAAAGGACTGTCAGTTTTAACTAGCTGTGGTGTGTGAGCCATAGAATTATTCCCTAAAATAAATAAAATAAAACTATTCAAAACAGGAGAGTGGAAAAAATAGTTTGCATAAATTGTAGTGATGTTCCTCTGGAGCTCATCTCTTTTCTGTGTTGTGTTCTCATTTTGATGGTGACCTTTCAGACCAGATCTGGATAATTTAAATCAAAAGAATGTGGTTTTTTTCTTGTTGTGCTGCCCCTAGTAGTCCATTCATTCAAAATTTAAGGATATTTTGTGGTGACAAATCACCACGACATACTTATTCTTGCAATCCTCCTTGTCTACCCTTAGAGAAGATCCATGACTTAGCATATGAAGTGGATTACCTTTCACCCCAATTAATGTTTTTATAATGAGTACCAAAGAAAGTAATAATGTTTTGCCACTTATTATCGAGTGTTGCTGGGGCAATCTCTGAAACTCAAGACTTAGGTCATTGGCAGCACTGACATGATGGCAATCACACTGCTGAGGTTTAAGCCCTGCTACAGTGATGAATAAATGGGTCAATTTAATTTCCAGTACTATCAGTCTGAAACTTTGAGGAGCAGAATGAGTGAGATACAAATGTCCAGGGGTTCTGCAGATTTGGCAGAGTTTAGACTTGAAATTCAGCCATTTTTGAGCCTATTCAAATGTTACTTAAAAAGGAAACAATGAGGTAATTAAAGATATTACAATTGTGGTTTTTTTATTTTTTTCCTGGGAACTGGAACTACATGTTTTTTAAGTGCATCAGTATCTTTTTTTAAATTATTATTATATGATAAGACATGTGATATTTTATAATGAATTGTATTTTGCAGCTTGTTGATAGGTTGATTCATCAAGTTGATTGCATTGCTGTCCATGAGTATACAACTTTCTAGGTGGTAAAATTCAGTGTTCTCAGTTTTAATGAACGGATACCATCTGAATAGTCACATCCCAACACACCTTTTGTTACCTTTTTAATGCTTAATTAATGCTTCAACATACTTTAAAAACACCCGGCAAGGAAGCAAAGGCAGTACAAAGCCACCTGATAGAAATCACGTTTCTAAGTAGTTTCTTGGAGTTCTTATCTAGGGAGAATTAGACTGCTCCTGGAGA
Organism: Pedionomus torquatus; assembly: GCA_013398155.1. NCBI lineage: Eukaryota > Metazoa > Chordata > Aves > Charadriiformes > Pedionomidae > Pedionomus > Pedionomus torquatus. Next base: position 678,534 of record VZRU01004978.1, on the reverse strand, counting down.
CCTATGTTTTAATGAGAATAATAAAAGTCTTACATGGAAGTGCAAACCTTGTTCACCGGAGAAACAGTGATTGATGGCACAGGATGACTATGCAGGTGCCATTTAAATAAAGAATTCCCTTCTTGCAGCCCATTCTTCTTCCTGGCTTTTTCCTATTACAATTTTGAAAAGTTGTTTATACCAACAGCCAGTTCCACCCCACCTGAGGATAGCTTTGCTTTTCCTACAAGACCTAAAGAAAGCGAAAGAGAAGATGGACAAATGAGTGAGTATGTATCTGTGTATGGCTTTTGTAACTTTTCCTCATTTACCTCTAGTAATAATGTCATTGAGTATTGTTCATTCATTTCTCAATCCCTTCTTTGCATTAAGGAAACAATTTACCCCTTCTACTCCTGTAGAAAAGATTCTTTGGTTCCCTTTGCTTGTGTGGGTTGAGCAAGTATCTGTTGAATGTCCTCACACAGGGAAAAACAGGAGGTCGCATTAATTGGCAGAAAGGTGGTTTTGGGAGAGCAGAGCCTTCTCTCCAGTCCCTGTGTTATGGAGGGTGGCCACTCCATAACATCCACTAACAAGATTACCAGCTTGGAAGTGCCTGCCTGGTATCCTGGACCCCGATGAGCGTTGCAGCTGCATCTGGCTGTCCTCTGAAATGGATGAGACTGGGTCTGTGGCAGAAAACCTCGCCTGCAGCACAGAAACTCCACAGCGCATGGAGGAGGCTGGAACCACAAGGATATTCAAAGAGTTGGTGGATCTGTACTCTGCCAGGACCGAGGGGGTGGGCTGGTTTATGTCCCATCCTACCGGGTAAGATCAGATACAGATTTTAGCATCTAAATTTCAGTTTCCTTCCCTATAAAATGTAACATTTGTTTTGCCTCTCAGGATTTCCATGTACTTCTAATTATTTGACTTGAGAAGCATGTTTGTGTTGATAACCTTAGACAGAAAGATGATATAAATACAAAATACTGTGTTGTTACAAAATGTCTCATCCTGATGAGGTTTCTTTCAAGGCTGACAGTTGTAAAATTTCAATATCCATGAAAAAATTACTACTTTTTAATTTTTTTTTATATTTTTTGTAATTTAGTATAAGGCACTGCAGTAAACACATAAACAATCACAGGGAGAGGAGTAATTTTCTCCACGGCTGCATGCCAGAGTGTGACACATCACCTCTTTCCTCTCTGCCAATGTGTGTCTATTTTTGAAGTACACTGAGCATTGACCATTTCCATGCCCGTACATCTGGATGCTCGTAGACACGGAGCTTCGCAGCTGACCGCACCGGCGGGCCGGCAGGGTGGCAGGATGGCACCGCACAGCCGCCTGTTCTCCTGAGCAAAACCAGAGAAGACTGAGGCAGGGCGATTTGAAGAAACACTGGTTTTGACATCGGCATTTTAAAGCTTTCTGGTTCGCAGATATGCACTGCATCTGAAGCCCTGTGGGCAAATTTCTGTTCCTTTCTGCTCCGCATCGCGAGCAGCTCAGGCGTGGTTCTCTGAGCTCGGTTCTCTGGCTGTTTTACGGGTCTCTGAAATTCATCCCGCTCCACAGAACCTGCTTCCTACCTGTGTTCGTAAGGGAAAAGATGCCGAAACAGCTGGGGGATGAATTATCTATTTATTTATTCATTACAAATGTTTCTTTGACCCGGTGAAACGTGGTGAGCTGGAAAAGCCTTTTTTTTTTTTTGTCACTCATGGTAACTCTTATCCTCCGTAGGAGTCGCAGAGGATTTAAAGGTCATTTGAAAAGCAGCCTTTTGCTCTTTGACAGCCCTTTCGATATCAGCCTCCAGTTCTGTCTTACAAAGTCATCATTATTAACTCCGGTTGTGGCTACTGCCATTTTCCTGGGGTTGCAGAGAAACTTGAGATACTAATTGCAATGAGCTAATTTGGCAATACTGTGCAAACTTCCTTAAGGCATTAGTTAAGAATATACTTTTCTTTACACAAAGAGTATTTGAAAGGGGGAACAGACTGCAAATGCAGCAGAAGGTACGCTTTTGTACTCCTATACTTAAGAGTAGATGGTATAATTAGCTAACAATGGCAGTTGAATGTATTTTTTTTCAGAACAAGAAGAGAACGTACAGAATTAAACAGTAGCTTTAGCTTAATGATAATCAGTGATAATGATGATAATAATACTAGTACTTAGAACTTTAATGTAGAGATTTGCATCTTGAAAGTGCTATGCAAAACATTGACTTAATTACTGTCACCTCTTCGGGGAAGGTAGGTATTATTGTCCTGACTTAATAGATAGGGAAATAGAGATATAAGGAAATTAAATGACTTGCCAAAGGCTCTGCAAGAGCCTGTACAGGGATTCGAACTTTCCAGGTCCCTTTCCTGTAAGCTACCTTATACTGGGCTAATTATGCACGGTTTAGGGCTGCTCTGTGCTTTTGGAACTTGAGCCAAAGTCCTTTGAAATTAGAGCTGTGTGTAAAATGTTTTGAAGGTTGTATTTTTTAATCAGTAGGTGACTGGAAAAAATACTTTAATATGATTTGTCTCTCTGGGTCAACTTGAAATATATAGTTGTAGGCAAAATTTTCAGTTTATGTTTATATATATATATAAAAATCCTTTTTAAACAGATTGACTTCTAAAAGAGGGGTCATAATTTTAAAATTTTGTACAAAGTAGGGAAATAAAACAGATTTTTCTGAAATTAATTTTGTTATTATTCGGGGAGGGAGGGGACAGGATAGGTACCCCGAATATTTTTTTTTAATTTTATTTTTTATTTTTATCAGAGTTAGATTGATGGCTGGACTAGATGATCTTAAAGGTCCTTTCCAGCCTAGACAATTCTATGATTCTATGAAACGATTTGGCAAATTCCAAATATATTAATGCTTTCTTAGACATACAAACTTCATACTTGTTTGAATTTGTATCTGATAGACACACTTTGCTTGGTGCTTGTTAAAATCTTGTGAGTCTTTCTGCCTCAATTATTTCTCCTCGTGGAAGGGCTGGGGATCAGCCCTGTGATTTGATTACATGCAGAGTGTGCGATGCATAAGGTGGTGCAATGTTAACGCAGACAGCTTTGTGACCACAGCCACAATTTGAGGTGATGATGAGATACTGTAAGATAAATTGTTTTCCATAAATATAAGAGTGAAAACACCAGCTTTTCAGTGTAATTATTTCCCTGTGCGAAAGACATTAAAACTAGACTAGAGGAATGAGTTTTGCTTTGACTGTGTATGTTATGTTTTTAGCATAGATCTCATAGGCACTGCCGTTCTGGTTAATTAAGCCATAGTTCACTTCTTAGATAAGACATGTAGTCCCGTATCTGTAGAGCATAAAGCAATAATAGATGCCAGTGTCTGCCTTTGTAGGATTTAGAGGGAGCTTTTGGTAATTGTTTTCTCTGCTTCCTACCTTCTGTCACCTTTGCTTACGAGCAGACCAGTGCACACCAGTTTACAGGTGTTTAAAACCTGGATGTGCTGAGCACCTTTCTGTGAAGAGAGCGAAATGCCCCTCTGTGAAGTGAGTGAAATGCCCCTCTGTGTCCAGAGCCTTTCTCTACACATCTGGTGCCACATTTTATGTGTTTTGAGTACCTGCGGGATGCGTGGGCATTCGCTGATACTCCAAAGGGACGTGACATCCGTAGGTAACAACTTCATGTAGGGTTATTGATTTTTTGCATTGTACCAGCAGTCATTTCTGGGCACGTGAATCCCTTGTGGAGCCTCTCATCATAGTCTGACCTAAAGCTTCAGAAGGTTTTTGCAGATGAACTTCAGGAATGCTTTCCCTATTTCCAGAACAAGATAGTGGAATTCATCAGCTAATCAAAACATTCAACATTTTTATCCAACAGGCTTTAACTGGGGTTTTTCATTAAAGGCTTTTACATTTTTAAAACTTTTTGGATTTTTTTTTTTCATATTGTCATGGCTGAACATAGCAGCAGAAATGAGGAACGTTAAAAAAACAGCGGAGAAACTTTATGAAAGACTTCCTTTGTATTCACTTTCCACAGGTATTTTACATTGAAACTCAAATGTTTTTCTAATAGTCACAGTTTTCCAGTCAGGGTAGGCACGAAAAAAACTATTTCTATAAAGGAGAAATAGGCCATAAGACAAGGAGTGGCTAGTCACACAGCTCAAGTTTTGAAAAATTGGTGGTTTTTCAATGAATTGTTTTAAATGGATGATATGGGCTAAAACTATTTCCGCATGTTATTTAGCAAACCATTTCAAGTAAGTTATATGTTCAAGAGTACCACAATCTAACAATAAATTAACAGAAATGTGCATTTTTTTCCTATAATTGGTAGGAATTATTCACTACTCTAATTATTAAAACTATGTGGCTTTTGGGGTGGTGGAGTATGAATGAAATACGAGTTCTTCCTGACAAACCATAGTAGAATAACAGGGATGAGTTGTTGTTTGCACATAGTTTAACTGGCTCTGGGCCCCGAGTAGTATTAAATAAGTGGTGATAACCTCTGGTGTGGAATGAGAAATACTCACCTGAAAATGAGATTGTGCTGTAATATATGTTTATCACACAAGGTGGCAGAATGAGCTTAGGGCTATCCCAAAAAACAAGAGGCAGTGAAGCATCATTGCTTTCAGTCAACAGTGTATCCTTGCTTGCCCTAGGAATATGCCAAGTTGCTTTTGCACATGTAGAGGGATGGAGGAGAGGTTGTGTTTTTTTTGATAATTATCCAAGTTTCCTTTGGAGATTTAATGGAAACTGTTAAAAGCTTGCGGCTAGCTTTGGAAATTAATAATCATACAATGCTGAATCTGCTCATATCTTCAGTTTTATTGAAAACACGGTTTATTTTCTATCAATACATTGATTCCCTAAGTGGGTTTGAACTCTTCAGATGAAGGACAGCTACAAGAACGGGCACGTAGGGAACGTTTCACTTTTCATTATCGATTTATGGCTAGATTCACTTCTGTTGTAAGTGGATGAAACTCTATTGACTTTCCTGGTGTTGCATTTACTTATAGCAGGTCTGAGCATGGCAGGTAGATATATGTGGCTAAACAGAGGGCAACGCAAAGAGGAGAAACCGAAGTACAAGGCAAAGAGAAGAGAAGGGGTTATGCTGCAGCGATTTCCATGCTCCTGCTTTGGCTAATGAGTTGGGGAATAGTAGCAACACTTCTTTCTACACCTGTCCAGTTACCAGATGCTCTCCTTGATCTTTGGGCCTGCCCTTATAATGCTGACTTCCAGGGGCAGAGTTGAGCTGTGTCACCAAAGGAATCTTTGAGTGCAGTGAGCTCCTACACGTCCCTGCTCAGTTTGCCCCTGTGGCGCTACAGGGGAGCCAAGCGGTCCACCAAAATGATGGAGAATTTCAGCGGCAGCAAGAGTCTCCTTCCAGTCTCATAAGCTCCTGGTGTGAGTGGCATCAGTAATCCATAAATACAGGCTGTGTATTGGGCCCAACTAATGGTTGCTTGAAGAAAGAGAGATGTCAATGTAGGATGCATTTTAAAAGTAGCTGATAATATGTCCTGCATCTGAGTTACTCCTGTCCGCAACTGAATTAATTAACTGACCAAGATAGTATTATAAGTAAGGGCTTAAGGACTGGAATCCATTCATTGCTCCTTATGCAATGTATTTCTGAAAGCTCATTAGAAGCTATTAGAGCTTATTCACCCTTGCAACCTTTTCAGCAGATGTTCAGCTGTTTATTTTTTCCTTCATTGCCTTAAGATATTTGGCTAAGCATTAAAACAAGACTGGAACAGGTCAGGAAAGTATTTATTTCCCAGAAAAATAAATTAGGATGTTAAATTAATGGCAATTAATAATAAAAAAGTCATCTGTAATATATTAACGAAAACTGGAAAACAAGAATTAGCTGCAAATTTCGAAATTTAGAGCTGTAGCAAACACTGGAATTGCAACCTTTCTTTTTGCACAGACAGGAGGTTACCAAATGATAAAAAAAAAGAAAGGAGGAAAAAAAAAACAACAGAAGAGAAAAAGACAAAGAAAAAGAACAAAATTGTGACTTTTGGAAAATTTTGGATCAGCTGCATTTGACTTTGGCCCTTTAGTAACTCAGGGGAGCTGAATGAGGCTTCCTGAATAAACCACGGTCATGTTTAAGAGGGCTTTTTAAGCCACACCTGAGTGCTGGGCTTCAGGTCTGAGAGCTCCCTGTCCATAGTCACGTCCTGTCTTTCAGCTGTGAGCCGCTGCTTCTCAGCTCAGACTCCTCCACCACATTTCCTCCACCATCCCACTGCGAAGTCGTGGGGGTTATATTTAATTGCCAGCAGCTTTTAGCTCACCTGCTCGAATGTACGTTGCACAGGTTTGAATGACTCACACACACTTCCCAGCCTAGATAAGGTAACTGAGTGGAGGTAGCTTCTCAAAATGCTACTCTGCTGTGACTGCCTGTGAGTCCTCCCTCTTCTTTTCAGTACAAAGTCAGGCACTAACAACCTAAACCGCTGCAGGGGATGCTTTGAGTTAAACTGCTAGCCTTGCACTGAAATGGGCAAAAATGTTCACTCATACCTGTTCCTAACCACCTTTCTGTTGCTAATTACTGCCTTTCGGTTGGATTTTCCTTGCAGCAGTCGGCGGCTGTTGCTGGGGGAGGTTTGTAGCTGGGTGTACACCACAGAGTGTAAGTTCCCTGGGAGATCCAAGCCTGGGGCTGAGAGGTGGTGCAGCTGGGGTTGAAGGGTAGCAGTAGGGAAGGCTGGCAAGCTGGGGCACACTTCTGAGCTCAGACAGGCATTTTGGGTCTCTCAGGGCATACCAAAATCCATGTGAATCCCTTAATTGGCATGGTACAGTCAAAGAGCTGCAGTACAAGAGATAGGGCTGAAACCAGGCTCTGAATACACTGAATATACACCAGTAGTAGGCAGCAACTTTTAAATATCAAGTAATTATTTTATGTCTGAGGAGGCATTAGGGGCTGTCTATGCCCTGAGAGAGTAGCTTGGCAGTGAGACATCCGTGGCTGACCAGGAGGAGAAACACAGAGCTCCTCTCCCAAGAGCGAATGGCGCAGGGCAGCTTCAGCTGTCACTTCCCCAAATCACTGAACAAATTGGCGCCGCCTGCATATTGGTTAAATAAGTGACGACCGATTGGGTTTGTGTCAAAATCTAACAGTCTCAGTAGCCTTAGCCAGTGTCCCTGGAAAGCAGAAGGCAAGCAGAGGCATAGCTGGCACTGGCAGCAGTGCAGCGAGTCAAAATATTCGTGGCAGTGCCATGGATGCTCAGGCAGACACACATGGCAGCAGAGCAAGCTGTCTCTGGACACACACCCACCCACCGGTACATATAAATGCTACTATCGTGACGTGTGGTTAAACACAGAGAATATACCACGGGGGTTCCTGTGGTCCCTGAGAATGTTCTCGTCTGGGCGTGCTGCTGCAGAGGTCGCAGCGCAAATGCATATGGATGACTCCAACGTCCAGAAGAACGTGCTGCAGTATTGCTGTGTTGCACTGGAAGCTGCAGACGGTACCTGGCAGCCTTGGTAAAATGGTATGAAGCAAAATACCTTGCGAGAACGAGAAAATAATTCTGTGTTGATTAATGCCAGCTTTGTTGGCATTGATGGTTTAGCCGCCTGCGCAAAATAAATGTGGGCAATCAGTTCATCCTGAAATAACTTGTACGACTGAATAAAAGAAGTTGGTGCTTAATCTATTTCAAACTAATTGCTCCATGCCACAGATTCAGGGCCTGATCCAGTAAGAATTGACATTGAGGAGAGATACTCCATTAGCTCCAATAGACTTTGGATCAAGGCTTCATTTTAAGGGGAGCAAACACCGCATGCTAAATTAGCGTTCATCCGAGCCGGCACTATCCGTTTCTTGAGAGGCAGATGGGGTTGATATTTTCTTGCGTAGCCAAATGAGTCTTAGCACTTACATACGGGATTGCAAGCCAGTAAAGCCAACCTGAGCACATCAAGGTTTGGGTAGCAGCCGGGGCCCTGTGACAGACTGCCTCGGTCGGGTGCCTGACACAGGGCTCCCACCGCCGCGTTGCTGCACAGAGTCATTTACCACCCAACAACCACTTAGTGCTTATGAGCCATATTTCAAAAAAAAAAAAAAAAAAATCACACTGGGGCCATACCTGGGGCTTTAGCTATTTAAACATCTTAAAAAATCTCTCCCTTGGGAGGATTTAAGTCGGCAGGATTTAGGTTGCTAAAGCTTGCATCATCAAAGGGACCAAAGTGTCAATCCATCTCTTTTCACGCCTAAGGACATAATAGTATCATGCCCCCTCCCATGAGGGGGTAGTGTAGAGAAATTTCCAAGCTCTCAGCACCCAAACTAGCTAGCTCTGGAAGCAGATGGAGTATAATTATAGCAGTGTTGAGCTGCACCTGAACTAATTAGCTCTGCTGAGAAACAGGGATTGAATTTAATAATGCATGTTCTGCCATACCAAAAAGGCTAGGCTGCCTTTGAGACCCAGGTGAGTGTCTCTGCGTGGTGCTGTGCTGAACTCTGTGGATGTACTCTGAAAGTCAGCTCAGAGCTTTTTTTTTCACCATAATCCACTGCACAATGTAGATATCACCTTGGCCCAGCGTTCAGGTACCATTGGCGTAATTACTCCTCAGCTGTCACTTACTTCCTGACTATTAGTTTAGCATGTTAAGTTCTGCATATGCTCAAGATTTTGCTGTCCAAACTCACTGAAATATTGAGATCTATCTCAAGGACTGTTGTTGCCTAAAGCCTTGAAGCCTTCAAAATGGCATTGTCTTCTTTACAGGTCTGGTGTTACCAGCATGGCCAAATCATGCTTGTAGAAAATGGTAGCTGTGCGAGAGAATTAGAAGATCCAGGTTCAGATCTCTGGTCTGGTATAGTGATATCTACCAGATGTTGACTTGGACTTCCATCTTGGATACATTTCCTAATTGCTGGAGTTAAAACCAGTCCTTCTGCTCTCAGTCCTCTGCATATCATAGAATCATTAGAAGTGGAAGGAACCTTAAAGATCACCAAGTTTCACCCCCCCTGCCATGAGAAACACCTCCCACCAGACCAGGTTGCTCAAAGCCCCATCCAGCCTGGCCTTAAAAACTTCCAGGGATGGGGCATCCACAACTTCTCTGGGCAACCTGTTCCAGTGTCTCACCACTCTCACAGCAAAGAATTTCTTTCTTGTATCTAATCTAAATCTCCCCTCTTCCAATTTAAACCATTACTCCTTGTCCCTTGTCACTACACTTCCTGACAAAGAGTCCCTCTCCAGCTCTCCTGGAGCTTCCTTCAGATACTGGAAGGCTGCTAGGTCTCCCTGGAGCCTTCTGTTTTCCAGGCTGAACAGTTCCAGCTCTCAGCTTGTCTTCATAGGAAAGGTGCTTCATCCCTTTGATCATCTTTGTGGCCCTCGACTGGACCCATTCCAACAGTTCCATGTCCTTTCTCTGTTGAGGACTCTAGAGCTGGACTCCAGGTGGGGTCTCATGAGTGTGGAGTCTCATGAGCAGAGGACTCACGAGTGCAAACTATTTCTATGAAGAGGAACAGCTCTTGTATTGGTGAGGGAGATGTTTTTCCCACCCTGCAGGAAGCTGGGTGCTGGGACACTGACTTGGAGCACTGGTTTGAACTCGAGCTCTGGCTACAATTGTGGCAGAAGGAGCAGTGTGAGCCTGTCCCCAACACCCTCAGTGGGTGACTTAACTCCAGAGCTCTCACTTCTCCTGGGCTATCACTATCAGTCTCTAAAACGGAAACCTTTTTTTTTTTTTGTATCATGCAAGTGGCTGAGATTATTAAGGAGCTTATTGGCTTTGAACAGAGACTCTGTCTCTCTAGACACATATAGGCACTGCCCCTTTTTGATGAAATTTATTTCTTGCCCATTTTGTCCATGCCCTGCTCAGCAGCTTCCTGTTGACCCTGTACTTAGGTACCAATCTATGGAAAACTTTTGCAAGTATTGTAAGGGGTAGGATCAGGACTAAGGGAGAAGTGTTGCAGTTAATTCTGTAAAGCCCAATTACTACCTAAGAAGTGCAAACGGAAATCGGACCCTTGAATAACTTAGAGTCTTTTGGAAAGTTAAGCCGTGGTTCATAACGTGATAATTATTTTAATGTAGTTTCTTTAGACAAATGTAATGACTCTGTGTGCTGAAGACAACAAATTACAACAACTGGATTAAACATGCACTCAAATCTAGAGATCAGTCTTCTAATTGGTTCTTCGATAACACAACCTTCAATGTTTTGAGCCAAAGCAGATTTTTGATAGCCAGCACTGATGCATCTTACTGGGTCTGTTGTTGTAGAGATAAGTAGTTCTTCCATCAGCAACTCAAAATACCTTTGATTTTGTTGAAGAACCATTCTTTTTCCTGCCATTCTGCTGGTAGGGTCTGAAATAAAATCTCTTAGCAAGAAAAAGATCTTAGTTACAAGATTTGTAATATCTGTGGTGAATTCAACTGCCTGTGCAAGAGACATGGGAGTCCATGTTCCCCCACTCCTCTTGTATTTGCTCCACAACATATTTGGCTGAAACAGCCTGTTTCTGAAAATGCTAGTGGTAAGTGGATCAGCAGAGGCATTAGAAGCGGTATTGCATTTGTAGTAAGAGGAAAGGGAGAGATGTGAATAGAGGAAGGAAAATCCCTAGACTGAGATCTTCCCCAATGCTTCTCCTGGCACGGTGCAGGAACAGGCTGCCTCTTGTAGAAGGAATGGAGTAGAAGTGCAACCTATTCCTAAATAATTAAGGAAATACTTAACCTGCAGGTTTAAAACTCGCAGTATATTATAAAACAATTATATTTCCTTTGCATGATAAAGCTGAATCGCCATTCAGCTTCTTTTGTCATCTGTACATGTGAGTTTGGAGCAATTAGTATGAATATATTGCAGGTGCAGCGTATCAGGAAATTGCAAGAAGCTGTGCAGTATTTTTGTACCATAGAGGAGTGCCGGAGCTATAACTCTTGGAAGAGCTGAAAACTGGAGAGTTGTGAGCATCTGAAGTGTGATTTTATAATCATAACAAGCACCAATGGCCGTCTGTATAACAGGCATGAAATGAATGTCGTATTTTCACAGATTGTACCGCTACTCATGTAATTAAACTGGAGACTTCAAACTATTTAATTTTAGATTGTGGGTTACCTTTCTCATGTGCGCAGTTTATCTTTCTAACTGTAAATAGAGTTTTTTGAATGGTAACAGCAGTGGTATTGTTGTTAGCTTTGATGTTCTCTCCAGACAACATCCTATTCCAGTGAAACACATCTTTGTATGTTCTTTAAGATAAACTACTTGGGAATTCAACATCCCTGAATTTTGTTTGGTATCGTTTTGTCATATCTAATTGTTCATGTAAAACTGATCCTCGTACCTGGCTCTGAGATGCAATTTCATTTTTAAGTGCAAGCTAAATGCATTCTCATAAATGGAGCATGGTAAGATAAACACTTCCTAAAGTCAAATCTCAGAGTGGCATATGTGGTGATTTATTATTTTTTTTTGGTAGAGTGATAGCAATCCACATCTGCTGAGGATTTGACCCTTAGAATTTCTTGACCTGATAATAATTTCTGCTGATGCCCCATTTGTATGAGTAGAACAGAAGGACCTCAAAGACCACAGCGATTATTCATGTATGGTTTGATGCCCTTTTATTTCACTCACAGAGGCTTAAAAGTGGTAATAAGATTCATGCCCACTATTTTACCCAAGTGAAATCACTGACTTGATGAATGATACTGACATGGAACGTTTCCTTCTTTGCAGGTATGAAGGGAAAAATTAATCCTGGGGACCTCAATGCAAAACCCCGTGACTTTAACCAAAACCATTTGCTCACAGCAAAATTTGATAGCCACTGTTGCGCATGTAAAGTGATGCATGGGCATGTCCACTTACTTTGACTTTTGGGATGTGGCAAAGGAGGAGGAAATGCAGGTACCAGATCAAAAAAAGCAGCCTATGGCAAAAAAGGGAGTTTCAGCTTGTCAGCACGGTGAGTCATCTGCACAGTGTTTCCATAAAAATGACAACATCAACGACTGCCCCATACTTTTGGTTGCAGTAACACACACACACTTTGGTGGAGTGGGAGGAGGTGAGAAGGCTTACTCTGAAATGGAAATAGCAGGAGGAGGATATCACATGAAGCAAACTCCTGGAGCAGGCAAGACTTGTGACAGGATAAAGATTATTTGTCCTGTAAATAGCAAACCTAAACCCACAGTTGGTTGGTGGGGTGTTATATGAGAAAAAGATTCGTGTTGAAACTCAAGCTTTGCACTGGGTGATGGGTGGATGTTTTCAGAGTGCTAGTTTTTGATGCTGGAAAACAGGACACTCTCGGCACCCCCTCTAAAATTTTAATGCTAAGGGAAAAAAAACAACTATTTTTTCCCATAGAATCTTAGTCTGACGAAACCTCTTTTTCTGTGTTGGTTATGAAATAAGAAAATCTGTGGGCTCCGTGGCAATCTCTCTTCTGTTGCCAGGTTCTCTATGTGGGTCTGTAGCTAATGTGGCAACACCTGTCCTATATTTCAAGGGTAGCAGGAGGCCTTTTGAGCAAACTATCATTTAGGAAAGAGCTAGAGATTGCAGAGTCCCCTGTGGCTCTGGTAGAATTTAATGGAGTTGGAGACTAATCCCCCCACCATTGCACCACGGAGCATGGGGAGCAAATTCCTTACCTTTGAGGGAGAAGTCAAATGTTCTCAGAGGGGAACCTCAGTCAATTTTTCTCTTTCCCTCCCTCTCGGGTAGAGTTTTCTATGGGAATGACTGAGAATTGACCCTATGGAAATTAGAATTTGAGAAGACCTATTATAAAATTGATTTTACTTCCTTGTTGCTGCAAAGTTGTTCCCTACAGCATGTTCTTTCATGATTTATCCAGGAGTTTCAAGCGTTGTAAGTACCGGTGGTTCTGTATTTCCCTGGCCTGTCTCACTGATGGATGGTGGAGAGATGGGGATCGCAAGATACAGCAGAGATGAAAAGAGAAATAGCCAACTAAGATAAAGATGAAATTTCTTTTTTTTACTTCAGGAGTAAACTGCTTGGGAGGATCAGGAGCCAGACAAGCAGCATTTGCAGTGTATATTCGGAGTGATACAGGATTTTAGATCTAGGCTCTGTTTAAAGACAATGAAATTTGCTTTAGACACAAACCCAATCACTTTTTAAATTGTCTCCCTTTAAATCTGTTGAAACTCTTTTCCCACTCTTGTGGTATGTTTGCACAATATCTAGAAGAAGACCTTCTTATTCATCCTCTCTTTCCCTCTTTTCTTTTATTAATGTTTCCCTCCTTGCAACCCCCTGCCCACGCACACTTCTTGGGAAGCAGATGTGATGGAAAGTGCCAAAGCAACACAAGATACGATGTTCTTGAGGAAACTCTGATCTGCTGAGCCACATCTTGTGAGATTTATAACTCCAAAGGATTTACCATAAATAAAGAAAACCTTTCAACACCTTACAGCTCCCGGGAAACAAAATCCAAAATATTCTGAGATCCTCTTATCACTTCTTATTGCCAGCGTTACTGGTGGGTTTGCTGTCTGTTTGGTCCCCTCGTGCTGTCCTCCTGCCTCTTGCATTCTGTCTCAAGCACACACAGCAATATCCTCTCTCTTCTGCTACTTGTCCCTCCAATACAGCAGTGCATGGGTAATGTGGGGCTTGAGGATAATAACCTAGTGTCTCTTCTGCTTTCTACATATGAGATTTGGTATTTGTTACTTTTTTTTTTTCCCTACTTGGTATTGACTCTGGAAATTTTTACACAGAGAGAAAATGTGATTGTGAATTCAATCTCCAGGTTTCTCTTTCCATGGGGCACTTCTTTTCCTTCGTTGCTTTTGCTTTGTTTGTTCAAATTAAATATTTATTGCATTTTAAAGAAGAATGAACTTTCAGTACAAGATAATAAAGGATTTATCTGATGATAAAACATGTAAATCTTTCCAGAAAGTTCAGGAGGATTTTAATATTAATGCAGTTCAAATATGGAAATATATGCCATTTGCAAATAGTTTTATAGAAGCAGGAAGAGCTGTGGATTCAGTGTGAGAGTAATCCTTATTAGGACGAGTTTCTGATATTGATAAGACAGAAATACAGTATCTCATTTTTTTTTCTCTTGCTTAAGTCTCTTCATTCTTTTGTGAAAAGACAGGAAAGAATGACAAGTCTTTTTAAAACATAAACTGTTGAATAAGTCATTAGATAAGAAAGTACAGGAACTAGTTTGTAGTGACAAGGAAAGAAAATCAGTTTTGTAATAGGCCTCAGTTTTTAATTTCCAGAGGGTCAATCATCATTCCCTCCATAGAAAAAAGTAGATTAATTATAGATAATTAATATTTTACTATTTTTAATATTTTAATAAGCATGGTTATCCCTCCTCCTGTGGTGCCTTCAGGGTAACTCTTCCTTTCTCTTAGTAGGAATTTCATTACAGTGAGGGCCTAGTACTCAGTATTCCTAACTTAATACTACTTACTAACTAACATTAATACTTGAAGTACTTTATTTTTTAAATCTCCCATTTAGTCTTCCAAAATATCATTGAAATCATTCAACGTACTTACTCAACAGCAAAACAAAACAGAAACGGTAAGTTCAGAGGAAAATGAGAGGAGAAAACCAAGGGGTAAAATACAGGTGAATTTTTAAGATGGCAAAGTTCTCAGGTATTCTTTCAATTTCTTTTTTATATTCCTCTTTTATTTCTTTTTTAGTATTATTTTTAAAAAATGGCTGGTGACACAGGTAGTGACATTTCATAGTTTATGTTATAATCGTTAAGGAGGAGCACGGAACAGAGGAATATTGGGGTTCCTGCTTCATGCCTAAATGGAATGTTCCACTTTGGCATTATCTGATCACCACTTTTATCACAGGGACATCCCAGTTTGATTTGGGTAACTTTCACATGAGATCACGGCTTACACCAATCAATGTAAAAAAGGTAGATGTGATTGGGGAGATTTGTGGTTGAAAAATTCACAAGATCAAGCATTTACTGAAATAGGATAGGATTTTCAGAACGTCCTCAAGGACCTAAGTCCTTCGCTGCATGGAGTCCACAGTTCCCATGCCCAGCAATGTGCTGAGTACAGTGTTGCAGATGAAGCATTGCTCTACGCAGCCTTTACTTTTCAGAGCCATGTCTCTTCTTTGCAGACAGCAAAGGAAATCCTCAAAGACCCACGGTCATGTTTAGGATTGTGGGATAGGCAGTGCACAGCCCAGAGATGGAGAGACCACCTTATTCTTCTAACTTTTTCTTGTAATACTCTCTCTTCTCATTCTTAACATCAGCATTTTGAAAGAGATTTCAAATTTGCCCAGTATGATGATTTTGCAAGTCTGCATATGAAATTCGTTTGTGCTGTGCTCTATAATAACCTCTGAAAACACCCGTTCCCATTTATTATTCAATGTGCAAGTTTCTTTCACTTACTGTGTTCTAGGACATGCTCTCAGTTAACTAGTGAAAAACCTCTGCAGGATGTTTTGCTCATTAGAGAGGCATTTTGATGCTAAAGAAATATTTTCCTTTTTATTTTCAAATGTCTCATTGGATAAATAGCATACAGATTTTCCTGAGATGTGCATTGAGGGCAGCTGCTTGGAAAATGAAGAACAGAGCTTTCAGATCTCTCAAATTAATGGGAAAGTTCAGTGAAATTTGGATTAGACTCCGATGATAAAGCAATCTGAAACAGAAACATCATTAAAAGATACTGGTAATAGAATTGTGAGTTTATTTGTCTGAAAAACAGCTTGCGAGGTAATAAGTAATGAATTATTGTTAAGAAGTACATCTGTCTCTAACGGGAAAAATGTCTTGTTGAATGCATTGTACAACTGTTCTGATGAAATTATTAAAATAAGTACCTTTGAGATAAGAGGATGTACTATAAAGACAACCAACAGAGGGCTAGGGGGCTTTTATGCTAATTAAATGATGGACACACAGTGAAGAGACAAATTGCTAATATATGCTAAACACAGAAAATCTAGGAGACCATCTGATTTGTTCTGTCAGAGAGAAAACATGTCTGTTTAATTAAGGGCTGTAATATTGCATGTATGCTTGCAGGCAGAGATAAGGTAGCTAATCTAGCTTTTCCTGAGGTGCACTCTGTCTTTTTAGTGCTTAAATTTCAAGCTTAAGGTTCCCCTAATGTTGCTGTTTGTATGGGATTGTTTCTCAGTTTCTGGCATGGAACCGATTCCCTGAGAGATATAGATGCACCTCCGAATAATGACTGGTTGTCAGAAAGATAACTTTTCATACCTGGCTTTAATGCAGACCTTTATTTCACAGACAGGTTTCTCAGAGGCTCATGCTGTCTTATTTTTAATGGATAAAAAAAATAAAAATAAAAATAGAGGTGGGTGGGAAATGCTGTCATGCAGACATTCCAGACGAGACTGGGACAACATCTCATTTGAATAACCAGCCTACGGATCCGTCAAGCTGAGCTGAGACATGCCTCAGCCACCTCGACTCCAAATGGAGCCCTCGGCTGAAGGGTGGGATGCAGGAGCATCCACAGCTTGTGCGTGCCCTGGCTCCCCTCGCTGCGGTGCCTCTGCTCAGGAGAGCCCTGGCATGGGCAGAGACTGATCTTAGAGAGGAGCTTAATTGTGCCTTTGCTGTGTTCCACAGTAACGTGCGGCTCAGCCTACAGGAAAATATCAGCAATAACATAAGCCTTATTTCGCATGAAGTAAAAATCAACATTTGTTGTCTGAGTGCCTTCCCAGGGCTTGGAAGCCACGTGTTGCTTGATTTCACTGAGTTTGGGTTTTTTTTGCCTTCATTCCCTCCCCATTCTACTGTTGTTTTTACGGGGAAGCTGCATTTTCCAAGGTTGTGTTTGTGGATTGCAGTGTATGAATTTTGTCTTAATCATTGCCCATATCAAATGTCGGGGTGATGGATATCTGCCCAATGGAAACTGAAGTGCCAGAAATTCAAAGCAAACCTGGCATGATGTGTCCCTCCCTTACAAAGCTCTCACAATTATTTTATTTCAGTTGAGTGGGTCTCAGTAGGACCAAACCAGCCTTCTACAAGCTTTGCAGTGCTCAACCTGTACTAGTAATGCCTACTGTTCTGAGAGATATAAATAGTGAAATTGGTGCAAATAGCATTTCTTACTTCTATTTTAAAGGTCCAGGTCTTGAAAAGCACCAACATCTTGTTGGTTCTTGGTGCGAAGCCACTTGCAGCCAGCGAGTGAACATCCCTGGTGTGTCCCATGGAAGAGCTTATGGTGCTGTGCTCAGTGATGGACAGGTCACCACTGATCAGGCTCTCTTTGTGCTTGAGCTATAGATGTTTTCCCAAACAGATTAGCACTGATTAGCAATGAATTATCAAGCATAAAATGAGTTTCTTGGCTTTTAGCCACTGGACACATATAAAGAATGGGTAACTGCAGGAGGAGGAAAATGAGTGCCCACGGATGAGTAAAACACTTGGATGTATTTGTTGTTGCAGATTATTGCCAGTTTAAAATAAAAGTGATCATTGCCAGTTAAACAAAACACCTCTCTGTCCATTACAGTAAGTGCATTGTTTTGTAGAAAGAGGAACTCTTTAATTATTTCCTTTCTGCTTGTCTGTAATTTTTTGATATATCCAGCAACACGGTATTTAAGCACGTCTGTCATTCAGACACAATCTGCTCTTTAGAAGGGGCTGCTTTCTTAAAGTGCTGATGTTGATGATGCTGATGGGGTGGGGGAAATCTCAGGTTCCATCTTGAATAGGCTTGCAGCATCTTGAATAGGCTTGCAGACACTGTGCTGCCTTAAGAGAAGGTAAAGAGATGCGTTAAGTGCTTAATAGCTATTTAGAGGACAAGTAAGCAGTAGGAGCACCTTCCCTAAAGAGAAACGTTACTGGAAAGGGAGCTGCTTCAGACGGGGGTGAAAAAGAAGGAAACTGGTCCACCTGATTATGAAGAAGAACGGAGCAGTCGGTAAAATGGTTGGTCTATTACTCTGTGGCCTCTGCTCTGTAAAAGATGAGGGCTCTGCTTTGTTCTGCTGATGACAGGAGGAGGTTGTGAGGCTTCTCTCAGCCAGCAGGAGCATGCAGTCTGCTCAACGCTTCTGCCAGTTTGTTTTAGTTATTCTGAGCAGTCTGATGGTAGGTGCAATATCCCCACAGTTAGCAGGAGTATTATCACTTTAATTATCTTTAACTACTTGGCATGCTGTGATAGTAGACATTGAGAGATTCAAATATACAATAGATCTGGTAAAAACTGTTTGTCTTCAATGGACTGAAATGCTTGTTTTTTGCAGATTGGAGTGAATGTTTGTTACTGGCACTCATCATCTTGGCTATACATGCAAATTAATTTGCCAACAGTCTCATGACTGACATCTGAAAAAAAAAATAATGTAAAAATATAGATGATGTTCTACATTTACTTACCAAAAGGAGACTTAGACATTTTTAAAAGAAAAAACCCAAAATATTTTTAACTTTTTTTTTTATATGAAATCAGATGAAAAATGATTAAAACACCAATTATATTTTCTTTTAAGATGAACAGAAATGTGGATATTTATATCTTATTTCTGTATCTATGTGTCTCCAAAAAGCGTGCTTGTGTGTTGATGGGACAAAGGAGGGGGAAAAGGTGAATATCTGAATGTTTGACTTTTTGTTAAAGAATTTTGCTTTTCTTATTGTCTCTTGAAATGAGGCATTATTAAAGAAATCTCACTGAATAACTCAAATTCCTGTGAAATCAGATTTCAAAATAAAATTTCCTAATCAGTTGAACTATAATCCTTTGTGTGATATAGTTCTTTATAGCATCCAATTATTTAACAATTTCTTATTATGTTGTATTTTTCCATTCTGTGTTCCCTTTCCTTCCCTTATAGATCTTTGCTATCTAACACATAATCACTCGCTTCTGTTTATTTTCTTTATGCATTATTTTTTCTCCTTTTCCACTTCCCAAATTTCTTCCTCTCTTGTTTTTTTTCTTTGGTTTGTTTGAAGCTGCCCAGAAATGTGTGTCAGTAATACTAACTTGCATCTTAAAAACCCAGCCTCCTCTTGTCTAGTTCTTAAAAGCAATGGGATAATGAGAAAAAGATGCATGACTTCAGCTTTTTATTTATTTCTAGGCTCACTGTGAATCCTAAACCATGTGACGCACCTGGGTATTCTGACTTTATTGGAAGATTCATGGACAGTTATTGTGCTGGTATGATGTTACCAGACAAATATACATATTGCAGGTGCGTAGTACTGTTTGTACAGTACTTGAAGGGTTTCTTGAAGGGTTATAAAGGGCATCCATGTTGTGGCGATGCACCAGCATTTAGACATCACTGAGGCATTCAGACATCAATGGTTAGCCCTTGCTTGCCTTTAAGTGAATCCATTCCAAGCAATTTGTCATCTCTATGTTTCCAGCAGTATTAAATATGCAGCCTTGCACCGATCTCTTGGTGTAGAAGAATGTGTGTGTATTCACTGAAGATTTTTTTTTTTTTTTACCCTTCAGCCTTGTGTGGATCTTTAACGATCTGCTATATGCTGCCTCTTTCTCTAATCTTCTGAGAGAGTCAGTAGGCACAAACTGTACTGAGAAAATTATAGCATACCACACTCTGAAACTGTGAGCTTGATTCCAGCCCGTCTGGTGGGACTGCTGCTGAAAGTCAGCATCTAAAGAAGCAACTCATTTGAATTCTGAGTGTACACGTGAGTTAATACGAATGTGCTCAGAGACTGAAGGCTGATGTATCAAAGACACCATTCAACACCACCTCAGGAGTGTTCCTAATAGTGCGACCATTTTTTCCTCTCACCGGTGTCAAATTTATCAATGTCTGATGTCATTCTTTCTCAAAGAGAGAGCCTATTAATATGTATAAAGTAAAAAAAAAGAAGTTCATCCCTATGCATTAACATTTACTCATGGCAATTATGTCTGAACTTATCAAATTCATACACTTCCCCCCTTTCCTTTCTTTCTATTCCACCTCCTATAGAAAGTGGCACTAGATCTATCAATTTTTATGAAGCTGTATGTATGTGTGAGCGTGCGTACCCCTGTACATACATTTATATGTGCGTGTGTATACATCTCTCTCTGTATATATGCTGCAGGACTAATGACTGAATAATTTTACCTACTTTTTGTATCTTACTGCTAGTGCATTTCCTAAGAAAACTAATGACTGCTTACCTGAAGCTAGACTAGGCTATTAGGCAGGCACATAACTGCATTGCCCCAGGAAGTATACAAGGGAGGAATTGGACCTGAGAGCAGCATAGTTTGTCTTGCCTCTGCCTCCTTGTTTGTGAAACGAAGAGGTAATTTACACTTCTCCTTTTTCGTGTGCCTTTTCCTGGCGCAGGATAATTTTCCTATGCAGTCAGCCAGCATGGAAGAGAAGGAGCTAACAGCTCTCACCTCTCATCATCTCCTTTGTCCCTGCAGACCTTCCCACTCTGAGCCTGGACCATCCTGTCCTGCTGGGCATCCCCCAAGGGCATCAGGGTGCCAGGCTGTGCTGAATTAGGAACAAACTGATAAATATTCTCTGTGCGTGGAGACAGGCATAAGGTTAAATGTCGCATGTCTCCTTTCACAAAATGTTTGCCTGCCTGTGTTTGCTCAAATTCTGCCTACGAGGGCCAGCTCTCAGTCCCTTGCCTTCCGCTGCCAATGGAGGGGTTGGGGAGGACTGTGTGTCCCCTGCCCTGTGCCACTCAACCACCCTTCTATGGGACTGGGAGACAGTGACTGGTGAAAGGTGTTTGTGCAGGACCTTGTGTCCGTGGGATGCATGTCAGCGCCTTCCACACCAGTTATGCTGCAAGCTGGGGTTTGTACTGGTTTTGGTGGAAACCAGCACTTATTTTTGGCAGTGCATGAGCTGTGTAGGCAAGGAGGCTTTGTGTAGTGTGAGATCTTGCTGGAAATGAAGGGAGCACCTTGAAGAACTTTCTCAGGAGGGGGCTGTAACTCCATTTCATATCCTTGGTTTGGCAAAGCCTGCAACAGCCCCTCCTCAGTGTTGCTGTACAGTTTCTGAGTGGCTGGAGCGGGTGAAGTGAGAAGATGCTGGTCAAAAGACAGAGGAGAGATTATATCTTAATGCTACATAAATCTGCTCCTCCTGCAGGGGTATTTATAATAGGATTAAATCTCCCTCCATCCCGTTCCAGCTCCACACTAGGACCCAGAACTTGCAAATAAATGTGGCTTTGCAAGAAATTTAGGTTCAAGGGATGCAACTACCTTCCGCTCTGTGACAGGATAGGATGAAGAAGGAAAGACCAGAGAAGCTAAACTCCTTTTTAAAGGAATAAGTTCAGTGTTATTGGCTCAGTCAGATCAAAAAAAAAGAGCTGCTGCAGCAGTAATCACTGTGGTACCTAGAGGCTACAGTCAGGATTGGAAGGATGCGGCTTTGATGTTTTCCTAAAATAAACACAAACATTTTTTACTCTTTTAAGCTGAGTCAACAAAAGAGCAGCTAACTGCTCTGTTAGCCAAAAGGCCCCCAAGCACTACTTTGGTCACTTTTTCTTCTGCCTTGGCTTAAATTGCAGTTTAAACATGATCTTGATTTGTTCTCTTAGTGATCCACTGGAAATAAGAGGGCAGAAGAGAGAAAGAGAAGAGGGCCCATGGCTTTAAAAATAAGACTTTGGTATCTGTTGACTCCTGTTCAACTCTCTCCAGGTTGCATCCTCAAGACTTGCATTTGCAGTTGGTCAAAGGAAAATGTGGAGCAACGCTGCCTGGCAGGAGGCTGGTCAGAGTGGACTGCTGTGTCCCTAGACATCACCCCATCAGGCTCAGGACAGCCACGCTTGTCTGAGTACTTCATGTAGGTGACAACTCAGCTATCCTACAATGTCCTGTTGCCTTTCAGGGTTCAAGTGAGATGTTTCAATCCAGCAGTCAACTGTCATCAATAATAACTATATTTACCATGGTCAAAATACCATTGTTTTCTTCAAAGCAGCACTGTCTATGTGTTTCTGTTCATGTGACTAAGAACACAATGAACTTCTACTGTGCTCCACATCTGTACAGTGGCACAGCTGCCAACACCCCTGCGAGATGGGTGATTTATAAGCCCTGTGTGCCACTTGCCTGTCCCATTCAGCAGAAATCTATAACCGAACCCTTTCCCTAATGACATTAAAAAGTACAATTAATCAACAAAGGGATCAGTTAATATTCTCCACACGTAAGTGCCAAACATCAGAACAATATGCTCTCTTGTGGCTGGCATCTCCTCATTTTGTGATTTAGCTAAAAAGGAAACTGGCAGGGCAATCAGAGTGTATACCGTGGGATTGCTCTAGATCTGGGACAGTTGTGGTATCTGCTGCAGAGAAATATTTTCTCTGCTGAAAGATTTTTCTTTAAAATAAATAGGAAATCTAGTAGGGAGCAAAATTTTACTTTCTGTGGTTTGGGAAACTTTCTTTCCTTATTTCAAAGACTTAAGTGGCATGGAGGAATCCCCTAGCAGCCATAGGCCCTGGGAATTAAATTTTCTCCATCTGTTCCCTATTCCTTAGGCAACATAGCACATATACTACTACTACCATCTATTTCTCTAAGCAGCCTCCTGTGGAAAGAAGGGGCTTGATTAGTGTGTGTGCATATGGTTGCCTGTCCACATTTGGAAAACCAGCCACTGAGAGAAATGCTGGTTTGATATTCATTGCTATCCAGGAAAAGGTAATATTTCTGCTGCAGGAGACAATACATGTGGGAAACCAAACCAGTTCATCAGTTCTTAAAACAGTTCTTCTCTTAATATAGGGCTGACCTGGGTTCAGCAAGTTTGTGGCTATTGTGTACCTGCAGACCATCCAGAATGGTTTACCAGCAGGTGCAGTCTTACTAGTGATACCTTCTTTTCTCAAACCATTTCAATGCTGTTCATAAAGCAGAACTACTTATCTGCATATTTATTAATCTTAATCCTGAGTTGCTGTTGATTTTTCTAACTGAAATTCCTGAGCTGTTTTTTTTTTTTTTTGAATGGGGAATATTTTTATTTTCCAGAAAATGCCATTATAAAGTGAGCTTATCTGACCTTTCAGCTTTCTGGTGAGTAACTAAAAGATGCTCCTCAGTTTTTCTGTGAGTTTTCTGTATGAAGCTGCCACAAACTTAAAGCAGGTTTTCATTCCAGGCTGTTTTGTCTATGTGCTAACATTTTATTTCATTTCACAAGCTACCGATTTTTTTCTGGAGCAGAGGCATTTCTGTTACACTGAGTTTCAACAGAGCTGGCCTTGCTTAAGCCTGAGTGTGGGTCATTTTGTACCCAACCAAGACCATTTAGTACAGTGATGGGTTAATTTTAGGATTTGGTACTAGCTCAGAAAAGCTCTGCAGGACAAGGCTTCATCCTATGTTCCTTATTCACTAGACTGCTCTTTTTCGTTCACCTTTGAAATGCCTATAATATGGTCCATGTGTGTAGACTGTGTTTTATGGATCAAGTGAATTGGCAAATTAAGCTGCCTGGCTATGGAATTCGGTTCCTTGAAGTGCAGCGCTGAGTCTTTCGTTCCAGTGCAGAAAGGGGAAATTTATAACAGCCGTCAGTAGATTTGAGATATTGCAGGAAAGTTACTTTTTATCAGTGGTGCCTCAATAATGAAGAGTTTCAAAAAGAGCAGTGTTGCAGAACTTCACAATCCCTGTCTGGACACAGGCTGGTCTAACATTTGGTTAATGGATTTGTTGTGGTTTTTTTTTTCAGGGATGTGGCTGAACAGGGAGAAATGGACTTCATCGTCTTCATGGACAACCATAAGAATTTGAGAATCTGCAGTTGTTGTGTACAAAAGCTTTAAAAGGGCTCAGTCTGTGAATGTTTGAATTGTTCTTTATTTTAATTTTCATCAAGAAAGGGATTTTCAAACGGTACATAAATTGATTATAAATTGATTATAAACCATTTGCATCTGCAGCTGCCTGTACATCAATATAAAAAAAGATTTACTTATATTTTATTCCAGAAATTTCAATATTAAAGGTTGTATTCAAACACTGCAGTATTCTAAACAATGAAAAATAAGTGTTTTCAGCTAAATCTTGTTCTAAAAAATAACTAAAATGCCAGGAATTCTAATTATACATCATCTTTGCCTACAGATTAGTTAGCAGAAGTATGACTGGGAATCCTGTAGACAATTTTCTATAGGAGGAGAATTTCTATAGGGAAAATTTCTCTGTCTCTTTTTTCCATCTGTTACTTCCCTTAGTGACAATCCAGCAACTTTTGCTTGAGTGAAAAGCAACAAATGCATGATTGTCATCACAAGTAGAAAAATTGTAGTGTCTTTGAAGTCTAAGAGTTGAAGAGGAGCCCATTGTGCAAAACACTGTGCAAATGCAGCACCTGTGTAAGTGTAGCTCTAGAAGGAGCGTTCTATCTTGCTCCAAGCAAGTTAAGATTTGTCCCATCCCTGGAGGTGTTCAAGGCCAGGCTGGATGGGGCTTTGAGCAACCTGGTCCAGTGGGAAGTGTCCCTGCCCATGGCAGGGGGGTTGGAACTTGATGACTGGATGTCCCTTCCAACTCTAACCATTCTGTGATAGGATAGGGACCCCGGCAATGATAAAATGGCTATGCCCTCATTAGCCAATCTCTCCTTTTCCAAGTGAACGTTGGTGCTGCCCCGAGAAGATCCATTGTGACCTGCAGTTCTGCAGGGGTGTGACCCATGTGCCCAGTTTTACAGTACTTGGGGGGCTATGCTGGACCTCACCCAGGTCACTGGTCTCAGTTATACAGGTCTTCAAATCATTAGCAAAATATTTTCTTTCCTCATGATACTAACCCGTTGCCTGATTGTCTGGCCTCTTTCCCTCAAAATTTCCGGTGAGTTTGTAAAAGAAGAAGACAGCAATATAAAATTACTTGGAGAGATTGTTCTAGTAATAGCTTGTAATATATTTTAACGATTCTTTTCATTGACTGAATAACATTTCAAGTAAAATCTTATTCCAGACGCACACGGTTCTGCTATTAGTGCCATGGCTGTGTTACAGCAGCTTCTCATAACAAGATATTATTTTATGAGGGTAGCTTCATAAGAGAAGTTTCTTTTCATTTGCAGATTGTTAAATTATAGCAACCTCTGGATCCGATGGCTAAGAGATGGGAGCCTTTTATTTGGATACAGTTTTGGATAACTACATTATTTATGAAAGTAGGCATTGCTGCTTATAATGTATCGGGAAATAATCTGCATAATCCCCAGCTTCTTGCAGAAATCAAATGTGATTCATTTCCTTTTCACAGGTTTTGATGGTGTAAGAACATGAGAAAGTTGCTTCTGAAGACAGGGACAACCTCAACCTCTTCTCAAATGCTTCTCCTTTGCTCGGAGAGGCTGATCCACAGGGACTGGTGACAAAGGAAGATGCTCAAGGCCTTGGGCTTGGGATGCTGAATATGGCACTTTTTCAAGGTAGAATAGGAACAGAGAAGGAGGATATTTTTATGAGTAAAAGTACTTGCCTGATTCTTCTGTCACCACTCAATGACAAGCATTTATGTATACTATTTAAAGCTGTGTTAGATGCATAAATGTGTGTAGTCTGTGACACTCAGCTCAACAGATAATAAAAGATCCAAGCCTATGGTAATCATTTAACTTGCTTTTTAAGACATTTGCAACTGCTTCACATTTTCTATGCCTTTTTAGTGTGTGAGATGGAAGCTAGATTGTGGTGGTGGCTCAGAGAGCTACCCTTTCCCTTCTTTTCCTGCTGTTTCTGAAGAAAGGACTGGTTATTTTTATTATTATTTTATACCAACACCAAGCTGAAAACATTTGTAGTTATTTAAGTGCTTAAGGAGGATCTGCTTCTTACCTCGGGGTAAGATAGTAAACTCTTCCATGTGTTGACTGCATCAGTTATCCCCACCAGCTTTTCATATGCCCGAGGGGTATTTAGTCAGACAGGCCCTCTCCATTCTAGAGGAATCTCCAGTGAAGGTCAGCCAAACCAGCAGACCAAGAACAACGTGATGGGTGTGTATGCGTGAATGGGAGGTCAATGACATGGTGCTGAGGAAAGAAAGTGAGGCTACCCTTTTCAGCTTTTGCATGAGCATAATAACCCTGGTTTCAGAAGAGAAGAGTTAGGATTTCCTCTCTCTGCTATCAGCACTCCAAGCAGCAGTGAGAACGAGGTCCTTCCCAAAGCCTGATCTGAGGTTTTCGTTCTCCAGTTCTTTTAAAGTATCATCTTTGTTAATTTGTAATCACTCAAGCGCTCTGGTGCAGAATGAGAGTTTGCAATCTAGCAGGGCTCTACAGACTGAGGACCTCTCAGAGCTGCATCTGTGTTTCGCTCCTCTCTTGAGATTCACCTCCTATTCCTTGAACCAGGCACCAAATTCAGCTGGCAAGTGGGCATAAGCAGTCCCCTTCCCAGCTGCATCCGATGTGTATGCTCATGAAGTGGAGGGCAGGTGGAAAATGTGGATATATGAGCCTATTTTCATGGAGAGCTGGGAATCTGACATGGGGAAAAATTGTGCAAGTCATACTGAGCAAATGAGACCTGCCTCTCACTACGGCCTCTGTGTCCTAGGAAAGATCTCCCTAACCACAAAGCTCGATATTCAAATGTCAGTCCTTGCCTTATAACTAATTCCCCTTCAAGGGGTTATATATGTGAATAGCCTCACTGGGATCAAAGGAGTTATTTACCTGCGTGCAGTGTCGTGCATAGACATTTGCAGGATCGGGCTCTCTAGGTACAGCAGGTTTCTTTGCCCTGCACATTGCGAAGTCACAATCTGATGTGAATTAAGGAAAGCGAAGAGAAGCATATGGTTACAGGGCCAGAGGGCTGCAGAACTGTTTAAAAGTGTTAGAGGTTTAAATCACCCCGAGGCTATAAAAATCAACTTTGTTTATGGAGCGATACAGAGACCTATTGTACTTGGTATCGATCAATCCATTGAACACCTGATTCAAAATGTTCAATTGAAAGCTGGGGAAAAGTGCTAAATTGAACAATCTAAGTAACCTGTGGACCTGACAGTCACAAATCAATGGCAATGTTACACATAGTTAACCCTAACCAGTTAGCAAGTTGTCCTAATTATTAGTTGGGTTACCTGGTTAGGAGTTAGTTCAGCCTTCCAGAAACTGTATTAATACACAAAACCTCTCTGTTCTGAAAATTCCTCTGTGAGCAGAGTACCAGCCTCCCTAAGGCCTTTCTTCTCTGCTTCTGTACTAGCTAAAACTTGCTTGAATATCAGTGTGGGAAAAGGACATTGGAAACTAAGAATCAAAGTTACAAAAAGACACTTTTGTCAGCTTTAGGGGACTTTAAAAGTGTTGGTACAAAGTAGGTAGGATCCACTTTTCAAAGGTGCTTTATTCTGCAGGAGGGTTATTCGCATCTATACAGGCTCTTCCAAATGCTGAATCTTTCCGATGCCAGTGCAGTCCTGTTACTTTTGTCCACAGTCTCTTTGCAGACTTGGAAGGACCATTGTTTGCTGGCCCATTTTGTCTTTACCATGGACACACTTCCCTGCCTTTATTTCATACGGACAGTGAAAACTCAAGCTTTTCTGGAAGGTTCATGAGAACTTCTTGTTTCCTTTAAATAACTTTGCTTAGTGTTAATTGCATTACACACCTCTCGTTCTTTCTTAAATTAGTGTCCTCCATCAGCTTTTACCTTATTTTATCCTTTCAACTCAGGCTGAAAGGGCTGTAATTGAGTGGGTTACACATACAACATAAGAAAAATATTGGTGGGATGTTGACTGTCGGCTTTCTTCTTTTATTTTTTTCTTTTATTTTTTTCTGTCTGTTGAGACTTCTCCAATGTTCTCAGATGTACCAAAAAAGGAATGCTTATGGTTTTGAAATTTCTTTAACCAGCCTTTTTGAAGCTCTTGGTTGCAAATTATGCAGGCCCGTTGATTTAATATGTTATTTAACATTCTTCTGATTTACTGCTGGAATGAAAAACATTGCATTGTCTTCTTATGACAGAGCTGATTTTGTCTGATATTTCTTCAAACAGAGATCAGATTGATTTACAGAACATACAGATTTTTGCATGCATTACTGACATGGCTACACTTCTGTGTAGACAAGACCAAAAATTTTGTTTTCCTTAACTCTGATGAAAAGCTTACTTCTTGCTTCCATCCTTATAAATTTTCTGTAGCCCTTCTGTCTAATACTCATGACTTGTAATAAATGCCTTTTTTTTTTTTTTTTNNNNTTTTTGCACAATTATTTTGATTTACATAGCTGTTTTCACTTCTGTGCAAGTCAACATTTAGGCTAGCCCAGCTTTCATTCTTTTTTTTAAACCTCTGGTAAAATGTTTTTAAACACTTTCCAGTTATTATCCACATTTCCTGCATGATTTCTTTCTCCCAACTGATTTAGCTCATAATTATTTTCAGCTTTGCAAAATTGGCTCTTCCAATCCATCAAGTGTACATATTACTGGTCTGGACTTCATTCTGATTATATATAACAAACAGAAGCAAATCATGATTGCTTTTATCTAAGCTACTGCTGATTTCTTTAGTCTAGTTCTATGATATTTTGTTTTCATCTATAAGGCTTAAATAATGCGATGCAGCATTCCAAAAGTGTTGGATGCAGCACTTTTTAAGGAGTTTATCATTTATGGCATATTCCAAGGATATATTAATTTGATGGCATGAAAACTCCAGACCATGCTATTTAGATTGAAGTGCTGACATTGCATGGTTTATTTTTCTTCTTGTTTTATGGATGCTTGCTTAAGGAGATAGTTTTCCTCTTCTTTTGGTAATTAGTTGCAGAAGGCAGAAATAACAGAAAAAAACCCTACCTTTTTATGCTTCTTTTGTAGCACACCACTCTACAGATTAAGAATTACTTTCGTCTTTGAGTCTGTTTCTTTTAGTTTTTCTAGTTTTGTCTTATTTCTTTTACCGTATTTTGATGACATAACAGAATTTGGAAAGGATAGAACTGGCTTCCCACAGAATCCTTCCAAGGAGGAGGGATGGATTAGAAGTGGAATATGTTTAACAGCTCCACCCCAACTGACATTTTAAGAAGGGCATAGTGCTTGTCTCAGCTTTTTATACTTTCTCACTAGACTGCCAGATGGTAAAGGGGATCAGAGAGTCAGGCTTCAGTACAGCACGTACACTAGAAAGCAGGAAACTGGCTCTTTTGTGGGAGACGCTGCTAATTTCAGTGGATCTAGGATCTGGCTCTGTATTGTAATTGTTAATGGGCAACGTTAAGAATGACAACTGACTTTGTGCCCTGAGTTGGGGAAGATGATCCCATTTGGATTATGTTCTCCTTCATGTTTGTTTCCTGATAGGGGTTTTTTAGACCAGTTTGTAGCTATCCATCTCATTTATGATTTTATTCATCTTTGGCTTGTTGATGTTAAACACTTACAATACACTTGTGTATTTTTTAATTTGAAACCCTATTATTTCTTTTTTTTTGTGCTGTTATGATTCCATCTTTCAAATTAGATCAATGTTCAACAGAATTAGTCCATTTACATTGTCAGAAATGTATTGCATTTCCCATTGAAACCCTCTCCTATTTGTAAAACAACCTTTTTGCTTTAGGACTATCACTATAATTAATAACAATAAAATGATATTTTTCTGTGGCCTCTAACTGCTCAAGAAAAAGCGTGTCTTGGAAAATAGAGACTTGTGAAATTACTTTTTTGATGAAAAATGTAGATTCACTAGTGCAGAATGTTTCATGTATACACGTCAGTCTTCACCACATTTTGTTTTTGTTACTTTCAAAAAGCTGAATATAAACTGTTCTGATCCTTCGAAAATAACAGATTTCTGTTTATTAGTTTGAAGCAAACTTTTCTTCTCCAAAAAATTTTGTATCATCTCTTCTATCAGAAAATTTAACAATGTTTAACAATGCAAGCCTGATTAACTAATGAGATGGTAATGTGACACTCACCTCCTTACAGAAACATCTAGCAAAATGGGAACTGGGCAGACTGGTCATTCCTCTGGTGGTGGCAATGTTGGTGTGTCAGTAGGTGTGGAGTGATGGACCAGTGACAGATGGAAAGATTAGATAGAGAGAGTCAGAGCAGTGAGACAGTCACAGGTAACTTCTAGGCAATTGAGTCAGAAAAGCTTTGATGACCCTCACTGAACTCGGTGGCACTGTGCTCCAAAGGGAGGGTTAGAATTTAGCACACGGTGCCTTCCTGATATGAAAGAAAAATAGTTTTTAAAAGCTAAGGTGATATCACTATTAACTGCTTCACTCTGAGGGGCTGCCTACTGGGCTTGAAGAGGTTTGTAGGAAGCCCTGGGCTGTAACTGCTTGAGCAAGGAGCTGTATTTGTTCATGGCAATGTGGTAATGTTCAAGCCATGGTTTTAGACGTAGGACTTCCTCTGATGCAAAAAACCCGCCTCAAGTAGAAATGACAGAAAGTGCCAGTGGATCAGAAAAGTTCGTGATGTCAGTCTTTCGGTGGGACAGCACACTGAACACAGCCCTCTCCAGCTTTCACATTCTTGCTGGAGAGAAGAACCTATGCTTTGAGCTTTAGCAGAGCAGCCAAAATGAATTTCTGAAGATTATTTGCAGTTCAAAATGGCATGATCGTTTTCCTGTGAAGAATGTGCAGTACGCTTGTAAAGGTAGAAAGCAGGTGGGTTACTGAATTAAAGGTGGTTCACAGTGGGAATAATGGCAGATGTACTGGGAGGAGACCACAAACTCATTCTTCCTGCACTCCTCTATCCCTGTGCGAGAGGTGGGTGGTTATGCTGGTCACACACCGAGCCAACGCATATTCATCCTCAGAAAATATGCTAATGCAGTGTAGGGAGAGATTAACCAGGTCTGTCTGCAATATGCTAAAACACAGTCATCGTGCTACTTGTTTGGGTCAGTGCTGCTAAAAGCTTAACCAAATCACCTTCCAAAGGCTAACCCCGCTGACTGCTACCTAATTTATTTTCCCTTCGTAACCCATCTTGCTTCACTCACTATTGGATTTAGAATAAGAAGCTGTAGAGAGAGCACCGTAAAATCAGAGAATAATGTGACTTGAAAAAGTAAAGGATATTCCATAAATAAGCATTCGGCTTGTGTAAGAGCCAGTCTTGCTATGGAAGTTAATTAACAAACAAGTCAGGTCTGCGCTCCTTACTGGTGGATGCAGTAATCTTCTTGCTTGGTCCAAAGAGCTGAACATAAATAAGATTGTCACAAAGTGTATGGTGTGAAGGAGAATTTGGCATTTGGGAAAACAAATTTAAAGCAAGCCCAGAAGTATCACTGTGAAGTTTTCCCTTTGCAAATTCTGTCACAGTTGGCAGAAAAGAATCAAGAGACTTATTTACAATTTAAATGTGAGCTTGGTCATAGAGGACATTTTTTGCAGGGAGATGTGGATCAAATGTGTCCACTGGGCTACACTGTTGAGACCACCCAGGCTTTTGCTAATGTTAGTGTTTACATAAAAAGTTAGAAACAAGCTTCTCTCCAATTAGAAAGCCAGTATCTAACTAGATGCTAACTTGTTATATACCCTGTAGTCTAAATGTTAATAGCTTTGACCTCCTTCAGTTTAATCTTAATCTCCTTGACAGAGCAAGTGAACTTTGGGTTATGCTTTACCGAATTGTTCCCTTTGTTTTCTTCCCCCTGCTTATGTTTCCAGCAGTGACTATGTCACATATTGCAGACCCAAATGAAAGCCTGTCTTCTTTTTCAATCAGTCATATCACTAAGTATATGAGCAGAAAAACCCTTGTGATTGACACTGCTTCAACAAAAGCAGATTCAGTTTGCAGATGATAAGAGGCAAAGTCATACAAGCAGTGTTTACAAAGCAGTGAAGGAGAGAAAAAAATTAATGATAAAAGGACTAATCTTATTGTTTTACTAGATGAGAGAATGGTTCTTTGTGTTTGCTCTAGCAGAAGCCCACAGATTGTCTCCCACCTCCCTTGTACACTTTTGGCAGCAAAATAATTTCCAGATTCTGTATCAAATGCCGGCTGGTAGATTAAAAAAAAAGGCTCTGGAATGCTTGGGAAGTGCTCAAAAAGCAGAGGAGTGCCTGCCTATGATAGTGCAGGCATATGCTACCTACAACATGCTCTGTAACTGAATATTATCTCCCTTATGAAGGGGGATTTGAGGTATTGCTCTTATACCTCAAATGTCTTTAAAAGAAAAACAAATGTCTTTAAATGTCTTATACCTCAAATGTATTTAAAAGAAAAAATAGCTATGTGAAAACATACCAAATTGGTTGATCTTGTGCATTTTCTGTAGTTGGGCAATTTCACTGCTATCAGAAGGCTTCTTCACGATTTCTTCCCTTTTAGGGAGACCAGGCCTAGGCCAGCTCTAATCAAAAGGAACCCCAGTTTTCAGCCCACATTCCCGGTGCTGGAGTCCTTGGATGGTGACTTGGCCAGCACAGGGTACAGCAGTACCACTTCAATTTTCTGGTGCTAAATGCTGGAAGAGGGTGACTGGGACAGATTCACGGAGCAGAAGAGAAGAGTAGTTTATGTTGGAAGGGATCTCTGGAGGTTGCCTGGTCTGACCTTGCTCAAAGAAAAGCCAACTTCAAAGCCAAATCTAGGCTGCCCTGATATTCACTACTGGAGGGCATCAGGGTGAACCACTGGGGCTTTTTCAGGACAGCACATCTGTATAGAAGTCTATTTTAACCTCGTGCAACAGCCATTATTGACTGCACAGGTGGCAGGACAGGGAATTAAAATCCAGGACTATCTCAACAGACGAAGGACAGCATAACCTTGCTTTCCGGCTCCTCTACTGTTCATTAGTTTCATGGCTTAATTCCTATCTCTTGCTAGCAGGGCCAGGCAGATTTGTCCTTTCAGCAGCTGAAGTCACACCGCTTTACCAGTGTTCACCAAAGGTTGCTGAATGAGTGTTGCCAATTTCTTTCTCTTCAAGATGAAGCCTGCCAGCTCAGTTATGTCCTTCAGCGAGAATGAACATCTAGCTGTAAAATAATCAGTCGTTGTAGTCTTTCTTGAGATGCAATATGTTGCACGCAGAGGGGGTGAAGCGACGGAAGGCAGGAGTAGGCTGTTTTAATGATCTTTCCCTAAAAGTCTCTACGGAGTATGCTCGATGTGTCTATCTAATCTAACTGTCCCCACAGGCAATATGAGAAGCAGCACCAGCACTGAGGGACTAACACACACCTCGGGTTTCATTGAAACATTTAATTTCATCCCATTCTGCCCCACTAAAAAGCCATTGCTACTTTTAGAGAACATTACTTGAGTTAAAGACAGGAAATCTGCTGGGAGATAAAAAACGGATTTACCAAGTGATGAAACTTGGGCAATTTTAATCTTACCCAGAACAGTTGCAAACAATGGCAAATAATGTAGTAATTTTCATAGTGAGAAAGAACCGAAATAAAAAAGAAAAGGCATTCTGGCAGGTATTTCTGTATTGTGTTCAAATGACTGGTGTTGCAGAAGTTACTGAAGAAGTTACCAAACAAGTTACCAACACAGGAACTGTATCTATGTATGCTTTTAGCTTACAAAAAATAGGAATATATTTTGTTTAGTGTAAGTTTCTTTCATTATATGCTAAGATAAGGCAACATTTTAAAGAGAAATGTATTTGTTGCTGGTAAATACTTGCATATGGACACATTTAACCCCCCCACCACCGTTCAGAAGACATACAGTGATTTGTTAATTTGAGGTTATGAGATTAGGTGGCTGAGCTCTATCTCACATTTGTGTTGCTTCACACTCATGAATTATTCTTGCAAACTTCCATGAATTAGGAAATAAGAATCCTGGCAAACTAGCCCTCAATGATTTTTCCATGGAAACATCTGCCTTGAAAAATAAAGCTGAGAAACATTTTGCATTGTCAATTTCTAACAGCTACAGTGCTCCTCTGGTACATTAGTTAGAGTAATTTGGATTTTAGAACAAAAATGAGTAACTGCAACACAGGCACACACAATGAATATCAGGGAAATCAATCAAAGTGTAATAAACTTTTATTAAAAAAAGACATAGCCCTCTGGCAATTCATAAAACAAGTCCCCAAATCTATATAGACAGTACAAATAAACATAAAAAGATTCTTTAAGGGCATAATGAAGGGTTCTGTCAACAACAATAAGAAAACAAAGCATAGATGTATGTTTGTGAAAGAAATTGCACATTTTCTGTTGTTCAGAAAGCCTTCGGCATTTCTTTTTGATAAAAAAAAAAAAAAGGACTACAAGATGCAAGAAATGAGTTCCCCATCTGAGCAATGCCTTTTTAGTCTCTGCCTCCCGTTCTATCAAATTTAAGTTTATCATTGCTCTGAGTGGGTCTGGGTACTCTGTGAAGGTTTTGAACTTGAGATGACACAGCTTAAGTACTTTGAGCTAATCCTAAGTGTCTGGGACTTGGCTGTATAGGTTCAGCAGAGTCCACTCTTGCACTGGGTTCTTTGTGACTGCTTCTGAAAGACAGAGGCCTCAGCATTATCTTTCAAACTAACCCTTTTCCAAAAATTACAATTTTTAATTCTGTGAAGTGTTGTCGGTATAATGTATGTTATTAAAATAACTCTTCTCTATTTTGTTTTCTTTTTGAGTTCCTTTTAAGTATAAAGTTACCAAAGCCCTACATCATATTTAAGTCAAAATATGATCAGCTGAAATGGGATGTTTATTTAATAATTATCCATGGAAAATGAATATGAGGGCAGAGGGGTGAATTTCAGGTCACTTAATAAGAATTTGAGCCTGATATTAATTGGACACTTGGATTTTGCTCCTCACTCACAAAACACTGTGGATTTTGAGATAATAGGACTTAAAATGAAACCAAGTCTATTATTTTATATCCTCAGAGTTATTTATTTTAGAGCAGGTCCAAACCACAGGAGGAAAACTCTCCATTTGAGCGATACCTGAATGTTTTCTGCAAAATTAAAGGGAAAAATAAGGCTTAGAGCCCAGCACTACAAAATCCTTGGTGCACCTTCCATCTGGACCACACTGAACTTGGCACCACTGTAACAGAAGTTGGAAAAGACCAACCCAGTCATCTCCTCAATCCCTCTCACATACATGGTATTTTCTTATATATCCTCCTTCTCATCCACTTTCCCTCTTTCCTTTCTTCTTCCCACTTTCCTCCTTCTTTCCTTCTTCCCCTCCTCTCTTCCTTTCTCTTGAATATCTTCATTCCTTTTTTTTTTGGTCATGGTTCAAGCAAGAGAGCACTTAAAAGACATTTCCAGTGAAAAAAAAGACTTTTTCTTAGTACTTGTCTCAGTTACCTACTTAATTGTTTTCTTCTCATCTGCTGTTTCTAGTAACAGCTCTCGGGGTGACTGCAGGCAATTTGTTTTCATTCCCCACATTGAAGCCCTTGAGAATTTCCCCTTAGAGCTACATAGAAGTTTTATTAGCCCCCAAATGTTTCCAAATTTTTGTCCCCATTCTCAAATCCAGGTACTTATCAGCTGCATGCTACAGTTCCCTCTTCACATCAGATACCTGAAAGTGCAACCTTCCTACTTCAACAGTTATTGTCAAGTCATAACACCAGTACTCTGTAACTTATTGAGAAGACTCAGTTGTATTGTGTGTAACAAAGGAGTAAGAGCATTACACAACAGAAAAATTATGGTTTGCAATTTCAAATCAGCATCTGAAAACATTAAGCGCTAAGTTACCATTAAATGTATAAACATTAGTTTGACTGATCTCTAACAAATCTTTAAATGAAAGAGCTAAAGTACATAAACACACACCCGCCTGTCTGCATGTTGGTGTTGCAACTCAGTTGTTAGCGACCCTGGCTTTCTTTCAATAGGAAATATTCTATTTCTTGTGAAACTTTAACTCTGGTAACTTTTCATTAGTTAATTGGGCCATTCTCCTCCTGTTTTTATAATATCATACCCCCTGCTCCTTTCAATATTATTATTATTGTTATTATTATAAGGAAAAAAATTAGTGTTATCGTTGAATGCAACACAAAGATATAAAGCAGTTGCCTTACCTTCATGACAGAACTAGAGACTTGGAAAAAAATTAGAAATACAAGCGATCTTCAAAGTCTGAATGCTGTTTGACATTCATCAGAGCCAAGAGGCACTCCGTGCATTTAAAGTCAAGGTACCTAAATATGGAATTAATAGCTCAGTATGAGGCACCTCTTTTGAACACCTGAAGGTTATAAGAAATGAAGACAGGGATACAGAATGCAAATTGTTATGTGGCTGTTACTAGCTGCTGCTGTAATAAGCAAACTTTATTATTATGTTTGCCAGGTAACTGCAATCTTTATAGAGACCAATAATGTATCCAGGGTTTATTACCATTGTATTTATAGTATTAAGAATTGATGGAACATGAATTAAGATAAGGCACTTGGAACAGTAGATAGGACTGTATGTGGGAGACTTTGGAAGCCAATGAATCAGAACTCCTACACTAGAGCTTGCAGAGATCATCAGTGGATTTTGTATCCCAATTTGCCTTTGCTTCTTAGAAGGACAGTGGGAGGTCAGATCTTCATCTGTTTACTGGAACCCACAGGGGTATGCCTCAAAGCTATGGCCAGTGACAGAAGGAATCCAAGAAGACTCATGGGCAAATACTGCACAATTCTATGTCTTGCTACCAACATGAATTCTCTTGCTCTTGTCTTGGTGGCATAAGAGTTTCTCATGCCTAGTTCTGGGACAAGCCCTTGGTGTCCAGCCCACACTGTTCAGATACAGGGAAGGTGACTTGATCTTTACTCATGAGACAGCAATGGACAGAATTTTGCAAACTGTGAGTTCCTAGTGAACTCTATGGGGCAACTGATTCCCTTTACTCTGTTTACATATTCTTTTGTGCTAAAATGGGCTTTGGTGTCAGCAGTACAAGTTCGTTCAGAAGGAGCGTTTACCTTATCAGTATTGAGTTTTGACACTCTCATTATACT
Organism: Pedionomus torquatus; assembly: GCA_013398155.1. Taxonomy (NCBI): domain Eukaryota; kingdom Metazoa; phylum Chordata; class Aves; order Charadriiformes; family Pedionomidae; genus Pedionomus; species Pedionomus torquatus. The sequence goes on along the minus strand of VZRU01004978.1, from coordinate 641,433 downwards.
GTTTGGATACTGCGGATTCAGCAATGTGCTTCACAAAGCAGAATAAGCACTGTCAAAGGATTGTATTGAGAGAGCTGAAGGGAGAGATACCAAACACAGACAGCAGAGCTGGTGACGTACTATTCTTTCTTTGTGGCTGAGGGTAGTTGGATAGGTTACTTAAGCTTCAGAAATGTCTGGGAAAACCAGCTACTAATTTCACATTGTGACACTTGGACAGCAACAAATTCTTGCTGCTTATTACCGATTGATTTTCAGTCCACCTTCTCAGGGGTGACTTCAGACAGCAATGGAGCCAGGTACTGATAACTGAACATGGGAACCAGGGAAAAGAGGTTTAAAATTCTCTTGGGATGTGCTGCATCGTGTGAAAAGGTGAGCAAAACACACTCCATCTTTGAGGTGAGGAGATAAACATGGCACTGAGCTGCCACTGTGAGTCTCTGTGTCTGAACAGTATATTAAAACCATGTCAAGCAAGGGACCTGGTCTGTATAAAGATGCTTTGTTTTCTTTTCTTGCCTAAAATGTCTGTAGCCCTAGTCTAGGGCTACTAGGTCCCTAGTTGAGACCCTTCAATCCATGTGACAGTGTCTGAGGTCTACAACGAGGATGTGAGAAAATCACAGATGAGATCCAAGATCTTGATTTTAGTTTCTATCAATCCTTTTAATAGTTGTAAGTTTATTAAGTAGTAAATTTATGAATGTACAGGAACTAGCACATAGGGCATTTAATTGTTCTCAATCATTTCTATTTTGCCTCAAGCTTACTCACTCTTGGAAAAGTGTGTAAAAAGCTTGTGGTGGGGTAAATGGTCAACTATTTCCTAAATTATAGCATTATTTCCTTGTAAATTAGGTAATAGTTCACTAGAAGGTCCTGTAAAATGTGTTTAATATGGAACCCATCTAGTTTAGGAATGGTTTCAGAGGATAGCACAAACTAATCAATGTAATTATAACTTTAAAAGGTTAAACCCTCATAGTATAAGGAACTGATTAGAACTCACTGAAGTCAATGGAAAAACATACTTGCACATTTGTGGACTTTGGGGCTCAACCCCCAAAAGGGAATGGTTTGAAATGTCACTGAAAATGCATTAGACCTTCATTTAGTATGAAAGTGTTTAGAAAATTGTTGATCTAGACCACACTTGTTTGCATTAGAAATGTTAAATGATGCAAGAAGTGTGTATACATGTTTATGTATTTGTGTTCTTGTCCCTTGCGGTGCTTGTTTTAGATTAGTTGTGACCTATAGAAGAGAACTACTTGGGGGCCTGCTGCATTCCCTTCTTTATACAAACAATGGATTGTATGAGGTGCAAGCAGAGCGTTGATATCGTTCCTCACATGTATCTGTCCACAGCTTCATTTGCTAGAGCAGGAGGAGACAAAAAAAGGATACCAGGAATATGTTCTGCATAGCAGAGAGAAACTTGGAGGCACATCTGCCTTCCATAACAGTGAGCTGCTCTCCTGCTTGCTTGTGGCAAAGTCATTACTGAGCTCTAAAACAGCCGTAGCCATCAGGTTCTTAAAGCCAAAGACCGAATCAAAAGAAATATCAAAATCCCCTCAGACAATGCTTCAGTGTGGATATCAGATGGTCAGTCTAAAATCCTTTGAAGAGCCCTCCCACATTCCAGGGTAGCGATGCAGCCTAATAACAGTGCCGGAGATGAAAGGTTTGGGAGGTTTGATCCGGCAGCTGGAAAAGGAGTTGTACTCTGTGAGGCTTACGGAGTTCAATCTCTTCAGCTTATCCCAGAGAAGACCGAGAGGTGGCTTGATCATTGTGTCTAGGTACTTACCCACAGAAAAGAGATCCAATAGCATGGCCTTTCCGAGCTTATTGTCAAAGACCTGACAAGGTCTGTGGCAAAAAGTTAGACAAATTCGACCTTGAAGTAAGTCATAGATTTCTAGCAGAGAGGATAATTTAATTAAGTAACAGTGCCCTAAAAGGGTTTGAGGTTCAGGCAAGACAGGGACAATTCACCATGGATTTAGGTCTTTTAAAGAAAATGCAAAATCCGTCTAGGAGATATGATTTGATCCACTCTTTGTGAGAAATTCTGTGTTCAGAACCTCCAGAGGCTCAGGTGAAATGGTTGTGGTTGTCCTTTCTGACCTTAATGCTTGTATGATTCCCTTATTCATGTCATCCTTGCATGGACCAGGGAAAGGATAATAAGTTATGCACAGCCCTTAGAGTGCTCGGAACACCTGGAACTATATGTTAAGGCAACCCAAATCCTATCAGGACTTCAGGGGATCAGTGAAGACAGAAGATTTCCATTGTGCACTGGGCAGATGTATTCTCAGGGCTCATGTCTTAATTTGCCTTTATTTCTTTTTCACCTTGTTCAGAAACATCAGAGGTAGCTGCAGCTGGAGACAGGGCAACAGATGGGCAAACTGCAGATGCTGGATTCTATTTTCCACTTATTTTCTTAACAAGTCTCCAGATTTGTATTTGTTAAGTTAAATCATCAAACACCTTGGTTTATACTGCTTTTATTTCTGAAGTTAAGCTGAAATAATTTGCATATTCCTTTTAAATTGTTTCCTGTCCAAAAGTGCTTGGTTATTTTGGTTATTGGAAACTTTCTTTTCCTTCTCAAAAGAAGAAGCTGGACTTAGTTAACTAATGAGCCCTTCCACTCTGTGTAGAGAAAATGTATGAAAGATCATATGCCTATAAGAATAGATTGCCCCTAGTTTCCCATTTCCAAAGAGCTGAAGCAGTACAGTACAGAAAAGGTAAAAAAACCCAAACCTAAACCAAAACTCACTCTCTGACATCAAAATTACATTTCTCTTTGAGAAATAATTTACAGAATTGCAAATCAAATCTTAATTTTACTATGTTGCAGTTTGCCTCTGGGAGAGGCCAATGTGGTGTCTTGTAGGTATGCTTGATTTGGGAAGTGTCACTCTGTCTGTACCTAGAGTACAGTGACAGACCAGGGCTGCAGTTTGTTTAGCTGAAAGGAGTCAAGAGACCCCAAAGGGAATCATGCTTTGAAGCAAATCAAAGCAAATAAGCAAAGTGAAACACAACTGAAATCACTGAACCAAAATTTGTAAATTAAGCCAATGGAAGACTTCAGTGCTTCAGTCCCAGGCAATGACCAAATCCAAAATACACACAAGTGGAAATTCAGGGTCGGTGGCTGCCCAAAAAGAAAGAAATTATATAAAAAAAAAAAGTAATTTCTGTTCCTAGATTTTAACATTCCACTAGTGTTTTAATAAGCAGCGAGCTGCTGCTCAGCTCTGGCTTGCTATGAGCTGCTACTCAGAAGCCCTATTCCTGCATTAAGATTTCAGGATGTCCCAGATTCCCATCACAATTTCCTTTCCCATCAAGGGGAAAGCACTCCAGTCTGTCAGGAAAAAGGCCATTCATTTTGTTCATTTAACCAACTTTTATCTACCTTGCCTCTTAAATATCCAAAGTCACCTACTCAGGTAAGGTCACTAACCTCGTCTCCTCTTTCTGAAAGCCACTCTGAGACAAAACTCAGTTCTGTCATCATGCTCCTCTAGGAAATCAAACATTAATGATGTTAGGCAGCAATAGTTAATAGTGTCTTATTTATTATGTATGAAGACTGTTTTTTAAGAGAAATCATAAGCATTAAGTGCACACATTTTACGTAATTTCATTGAGATTTGGACGGCAAAGTCTTTTAAGATCCTTGTGGAAATGCACTCCATAATAATAAATAATAAGCAAAAATATTGCTGGAAGAGGAAACTTAATAGCCTATTTCTCAAAGACACAGATTTTATTACATGAATGTAGGTGCAGATTGTCCCATATACCAGATTAATGCTTCACTTCAATTCTTTTCCTAATCACTGCAGACTAAGAACTAAGTGGCAAAATTGGAAAAAAATATGCCACACATTCAGAGTGCTGCAGCAGACGTGTCTGTGTGGGTACATTGCAGGAAGCCATGTACATTTTCACAGCCAATATTGAAAAGAATGGTCTGGCCTGTTTGCTTATGGTTTCTGAAAATTAAAATTCCTTAAAATTTTTTAAGGTCAAAATAAAAGGAAAGGAGGACTTGGGATTCCTTGGAATCCTTGGAGGATTAGGGAATCACAGACTCCTAAAGAGGACAGCTGGGGAAGACTAGCTGGCAGCTACCCTAAAAAACATTCTTAAATCCTTCTTAGTCAACTTTGTTGGCATTTGATGTCGATAACACAATGAATTACAGAACGATGATAAAGAATTGGAAGGGAGCTCTGGAGATCATCTAGCCCAACCCCCTTGCCAAAGCATGTCCACCTAGAGCAGGTTGCACAGGAATGTGTCCAGGTAGGTTTTGAATGCCTCCAGAGTAGAACACACTCTTCTCAAAAGATATTTTTCAGAATATGCTTAGTATTATAAAAGTGGAAATTAAAATCGAGATGTTCAAGTGAATCTTCTTGGTCATTCTCCCATAGCAATTCTACAAAAAAGAAGGCAGCCTGTGATGAAATAACTTGGAAAGAAGGAAAGGAGAACACCTGTGGGTGCTTGCTTCTTATTGCATCTCAGAGGGCTATACTATCTTCCAGATGAAATGGCTAGGTTGGGATAACCATGTGTTTCAATGCAGGGAGTGAGAGGAAGGGTCAGCATTAATTTGACATAGGCACAAAAGGCTTGGCAACTGTATTCTATTACAGAATAATTTTGTAAAAAGCCAGCATCTCATGCAAATATCAGGAGGCTCAATGCTGTTGACAAACATGTGAATAGAATTAAGGAAAAGGTTATGTGGTAAAATGGGAGTCACTAATTTCCACTCCCAAGGCACTTAGATTAAATAAATGCTAATATAACTCTATTATTTTATTCAAACATTCATTAAAGTTTTTTTTAAAGATATGTTGAAAATGCCAGAATGAATTAGTTATTTGGCCTCAAGAACTCTAATAGTGTTTAAAACACAGAGTTTTGAATTTATGTTCAAAAAATTGTGAATTTCTTTCAGTGTCATTTTCTCCCAAAGGGGAAATTCTCTTATGAGGAAAAACAAGCCATAAGGAATAGGTTAAAAGTGTTAGACTGTTAGGCCTGGTTCTCATGGCAATTATATTTTTTTATATACATCTATGAAAAACATGGATAACCCACATAAACATCCTCATTACTTAAATGCTCTAATTCTTCTGTACAGAAGAATTGTATTGAAATCTCTTTTCCTGCTGTAAAGAATAATGGCAACTAGTTGCTATCTGACTAGAACTAAATAAAAAATACACATAAAAATGCTTTATTTCATTTTATTGGCAACTGTGTTCACACATTGCCTAGGACACAGCTACATTGATTCAGTAGAGTTAGCGTTGACCACACAGCACAGAGCAGAGATACTGCCCCAAATGCACAGATAGGTCAATTCTCTGATGCATGTGTGACTTAGGTTGTCCTGCTTTTTGCTTTTTGACCACTCTTAGCTTCAGTGACCCCTGCAGCATGACATCATCATCCACTGTGCCATGAAGAATGCCCAAAGGCAGGGATCAGCAATCTGCTGAGGGACCAAAGGCTTGGTGAAAGCAGATGTCAAATGGCACTTGGCAAGACTGGGAACTGAGAGTTGCTTCATCTTGAGAGAGTTGTCTGTAAATATTGTCTAGCTTTTGACTCTCACCATGTTTTGCACTCAGACAGACATAGGAACCTCTTTCTTACCTGTTGTTTCTATTCCAGTTCTACCGTGGAGTACTCGGCAGTTCCCAGGTCAAGAGGTGGGAGCAGTAATGGCAGGAGTGTGCCATCCCATGGGAGCTCTCCTCTAACCCTTTGTGCCTTCAACAAGCATCTTGACCTGCCTCACGTACACTGTGAGACCACATGGTGTGTCAGGGTCCATACTCTGCATTGCTGTACACCCTCTCTTTGCAATCAAAGAATAGTCATATAGTTTCTTGCTGCTGCTGCCACCGGTGCCTTTGGCAGGCAAGGAGTTTGGGATCATGTTGTAAACCTGGAGGGTGTCCCACTGCCAGGACAGTCCAATTTTCTTGTCTCCAAACAGCAATTTTGGACAAGGTAGATCAGCATTCTATGGGGAGCTGCTTTTAGCTTGGAAATACGAAGCTTTCAGCTAAAACTGGCACTGTCTGCTGGGTTTTGTGAAACAGCATGGCCAGCAACAAAGTATGGGTGTGCGACCACAGTCATGATTTCAGCATATTGAACAGGCCAGTGCTCTGGGTGTGATGGTGGAACCTTTCTCTGCCTACAACATTCTGAATGGTGGTGCAGCTGATGGTTGCTACTGCTGCACACCAACATTAAGAGTGCTGGGGATCTTTAAATACATATGCCAAAGACAGGAATTTTAGACTTTGTGCCTGTTGGGAGGGAAACTGAAGTGTGAGCTGATAATTTCTTTCAGTGTAGCTGGCCAGAGGAAAAAAAATTCCAAGGGAAGTGGGAAACATACAAACTGATGTATCTGCACCCGAAGCCATCAAGTGCCTGACTGATGCCCTTTAATGACTGCCATACTTAGCTCCTTATCTGGAGGGAGGAAGAGGAAAAAAAATCTGTTTCATCATCTTTTTGTCAGGTTTAACAATGTACATCTAGTAGGCTGATTTTTAAAAGATTAGGATCCTTTATTTTCCCTAGATGCAAGTAATTCCAGTAAGGTCATGTAAAAAGCATTTTATATTGATGTTAAATCCAAATACCACTGAATTCAGGAAAATATGCTTCATTTTCAGTGGGCTTTGCTCCGAAGCTGTAAAGAACCCAAAAGGTGAGCATATATTTTAGTCTACTTTACATCTTATCACCTTATTATGCTTTGTTTTATTCCTGAGGGTGCAATTATGTATAAAGATCCTAACTTTTACCTCTTATAAATCAGTTTTGGATTTAACCCAGAATTCTAATGGTCTCAAATTATGTGTGTCATGTTAATGTCAGAACTTGATTACAGTATAACCCTTGAAAACTGGTACAAATGGGATGGTTGTGCCTAGTGTCTGGATTATTTATGCTAGTAATAATGTAAAAGAGAAGAAAAATCACAGAATTTGAAAAGACAAGTTTGTAATAACATCACAAACCCCTTAATGTATAATCTACACTCAAAATCTCTTCTCAGTATCCAGGCTGAAATCAGAAGTTTTCTACATTTTCCAGGTGCTGGAATTTGTGTAACTAATGAGAAAACACTGTTTTCTATCAATGTTGTCCAGTTTATTACATTTGTTATCTATCAGAGACTTAAAGACCACCAAATAGAGCACACACTGTGCAAAGTGCTGTATTTGAACATAGATTAAGTCTCTGCTCTGAAAGAACTTTTGTTCAGTGAAGAAAACCAGCACATATAAGAGCAGGGAGGACGATTCACAGTAATGTGCACATATGTGTGTTTATCCTTCTCATCCTCTTTCTATATGTACACATAAACATTAGTATTTTGTAAGTCTTCATTTCTCATACTTATCACTCTTAGTCAAAAGGTCCTTCAACATATCTGTTATTTCTCCAAAGAATTAGATACTTAATAGTTTTATGCAGGGATCTCAATGTGTGTTTCATAGGATTAGAGACAGTAAGAAGACTTCCCTTAATTGTTAGCATGTTATTTTATTTTGGCTATGTGAATTTGAGCATAAGATTTGTGGTTTAATTCAATAAAGCCGTTTGAAACCTATTCTCAGCTGGACTGTGCTCTTGTTTAGTCCTAAAAGTTCAGTAGCCTCAACCGTAGTAACGTCGTATTATCAGCATTTTTACCAAGAAAATGAATCAAAGCAGTACCAGAGATAACACCACATCCTGACAATAAATGCAGATGATGATGAAGACACTAGATTAAGCAGCCATCGCCAAGCACAGAGGAGTCTAGGGCTATGGTTTGCAGTATTGGTCTCAGCAGGTGACACCTGCTGGCAGGCAATTAGAACCATAGAATCATAGAATCATCCAGGCTGGCAGAGACCTCCAAAGGTCATCTAGTCCGAGCTCCCTGCAGTCGCAGGGACACCCCCAACTAGACCAGGTTGCCCAGGGCCTCATCAAGCTTTACCTTGAATATCTCCAGGGAAGGGGCCTCAACCACCTCCCTGGGCAACCTGGTCCAGTGTTTTACCACCCTCACAGTGAAGAATTTGTTTCTAATATCCAATCTAAATCTGCTGTTCTCCAACTAAGCCATTGCCCCTTGTCTTATCACTGCGGGCCTTAGTAAACAGACTCTCCCCAGCCTTCCTGTAGGTCCTCTTCAGGTACTGGAAGGCTGCTACTAGGTCTCCTCGGAGCCTCTTCTTCTCTAGGCTGAGCAACCCTGGTTCCCTCAGCCTGTCCTCGTAGCAGAGGTGCTCCAAGTCCCTGATCATTTTTGTGGCCCCCCTCTGTACCCGCTCCATCAGGTCCATATCCTTCCTATACTGAGGGCTCCAGACCTCCACACAGTACTCCAGGTGGAGTCACCAACCAGGCACTACAAAGCCAAGCGAATTCTTGCAACTGGAGACAAATTCTAATCTAGACATGGGTTTGAGTTATTTCTGGGGAAACCCCACTTTTTAGCCCTTATATATAAAGAGGTAGAAAATGTTGCCAGGCTTCTTTTGTCTGTGTTCTGCTCTGTAGCTCAACCTTGATTTGAAGAGTCTCATGTTCAATGGTCACTTACTCCCTAATACCTTGGGAACAAGCAGAATGTTGTAAGTGAAATTGAATGGAATAAAGCATCGAATAGGAAAGGCTGTCAGGAGCAATTGCTTAAAACTAGAAGGATAGACTACTTAAAATAAGATCTTGAAGCAAGAACATAAGGTAGTTATTTAATTTTTTGGCTTACTGTATCAAACTTGTCATTACCCTTTTAGGAAAAGTCTAAGAAAATTGTCGAGTACATGAAGGTAGCAAAAGTAATTTTATCTGATAGAAGAGGTTGGCATTGGTAAACAGATACATTCATTCAATGCATCATTAGCCCTAGAAAGGAATGATTGGATTCTAGCCAAAATAGAAGAAAATTCTGCTAGGAAAGGGAACTGATCACAGCTAAATGAATTAGACCTATTGTCTAAAAAATGGGAACATGTCAATTGTGATAAATTCTTATTTAAGATATTGATGAGGCTGCTAGAAGCCATTTGCATGTATGGCAACCCAAACACAATCCCACTAGCCACTACAAGTACTGCCAGAACTAGATCCCTGTGCTACAAGCTACATCTCAGGCAGGTGGTGAGATATTCCCTGCTATGAGATGCCTCCAACAGAAACGGAAGAGACTGAGGAAGGAACTAAAGCCAGTGGCATGCATGGATTTTAGAGGGAGATCTTGCCTGTTCTCCCACAGGGGGGCTGTTTTCCAGAACATGGCATGAAAATCAGGTCTGCTGGGTATAGACAGAGACCTAAAACAGGCAGAAATTGCACTCTACTGCAAAGTTTGGAAGAAAAGACAGGGACCCTGTGTAGCATGTCTGCCTGCCTTTGAGGCACTATGCAATAATGGTGCAAAAGTTAGGGAAGGAAAGTGGGGGATGCAATAAGAAGAGAAATGGAGACAATTCCTGAGAAGTTATGTGCTAGCATAGAGCCAGCTGCTTGAGACAGTAACAAATTCAACCTAATTTTCAAAAGAAGCAACGAAAGAGAGGATCAGCTTTTGATAGAGCACAGCAGGAAAAGTGTATAAGTCATCTGCAATCGATAATTTTGCCATAAGGCTAAGCTACTTCCGTGATAAAGAGCTGGCTTTGATGTCAAAAAGAGCAGGTGCCGGTGGGAGGTCAAAGTTTGAAATGAGATTACTCACAAGGATCAGAAAGATAATCAAATCTGCCCACTTCTATGGCAGTGACATATCAGTACAAAGGACTCAAGTTCTAAATAGCCACAGTTAGGAATGAAAAAGGATAACTGCAAAATCCTGATGAGAGGACAAAAGGGAAGAGCGGTTTCTGAGGGCAACTCATTTCCGACTGACTTGAAAGGACCAAGCTCACTGGCCTGTTAAATGGCTTTTGCTGTTCAGTTGAGAGGGAACTGGAAGCAAGGACACTCAGACCCAGACACACAGAGAAGCATGGGCCTTACAGGGTTAGTAAGCCTTGCAATTTCAGGAGCAGAGTACATGGACCCCAAGTAAGCACCCATGGCCCTGTGCAATGAATGGGGAAAGTGGGACCCAGTGACTGGGAGAAAGTCAAAGTGAGCCAGAAGGAAACAGTCCAGAATCAGGCGCCTATGTGAAACTGGGATTTGCAAACAAAAAGACCCTTCTGGTCTGTGTGAGTGGTTTGCTAGCTCCTTTTCTCTCCTTGGAGACCCAGCTAGAGGAGGAGCTGTGCAATGTCCACACAACACCCCATGGTTACAGCACCTGCCTAGCAAGTGTGACATCTGAGTTCAAGGGTTTTGGTGTTGAAAACTGTGTATCCTACACTTTTGAAGAGTGTCCTGGCTGGTGTAGGAGGCCTGTTCCACTGGAGTCTGAACTGCGAATAATGAAATTCATGTGGGGTTACTGGAGCCAGGAAAGGAGGTAAAGGATGAAATACTCTGACCTGGTGCTAAGTCTGCACTTCTGGGAGCCCACAATCCTGACGGCGTGGAAAGAATGAGCCAAGCAACTGCATTGGAAAACATGGCTATTTCACTACCCTGAAATGCTTTATGGGCGTGGATCATATGGATATTTGACCTCAGAGGTACAGCTAAACTATACAGACAGCTTAGTACCATGTTGAGTTCAGCGTTGTTTCAAAATCATTCCCAAATCAAATCCTCTGGCAGTGGTGACCTAAGTAACTCAAAACCTTACAGACAGGGTCTGGAGGACTCACTGCCTCTAAAGGAGGTGGAGAGTGGGTGTAGAATGTGCCACAGCACCAGAACATGCTAACACTGAGATGTCTAAGTGGGCCAATATCCCTTCCTCCCTTCCACGGCATCCTAGAGGCAACACAAAATGGTCTGGATGAGTCTGGCTGAGCAAGGAGAGTAACCTGGTCAGCATACTCAGATGATATCAGCAACTCAAAGTTCAGAGTAAAAGCATCACTATCATCTCTGTCAGCACAGAGCAGCTTGTTTGTAACTCGACAGCTGCCATGGAGCCTGAGAACATCAATAAGAGCTGTATTTCCTCCACCTTTATGTACCTTTTTTCCCTTTTGTAACCATGTCTGCCTGTTTTGTCAAAGGCAGGGAAAGAAACTATCATTCACAGCTCATACCTGAACAACAGAACTCTTTCATCCTGACGAAGAAAGATTACTTGACAGAATCAGAGAGTGTATCCAAAATCCTGTCTCCGAAAGAAGGTCTTTGATACAGTTTGATTATTCTTTTTCCTTGGTGCAGAAACTCTATTTCAGTTTCAGAAGACTCTTTATTTTGTTTTGATTCTTTTCCTTTTGTGTATCTTAGTCAATAAATGTCCAGACTGGCACTGATTTCTCACTTTGCTTGCCATGGCAACTGAGTAGTCCTTATTCTTCAGACCCTGAGCCTTCTTTTGCTGTTTGATGTAGTTCAGCAATGTAAACACCTTTGACAACCTGGGCTTGATTATTCCATCAAAATTAATACAACGTCAACAATTACAACAATTATTAAAAATTGTATGTAACAACTAGTCAGCAACATTAATACAATCTAGGTTGTAGATTTGCTGTTTCAGCAGAGCCGAGCCCTAATGAATGTTTTTTTTAGTATATATATGTATACACACACACATATCTGTCTGTCTATCTATATGTCCGTCTGTCTACCTTTATCATCTTTATCTTTATCTATAAGGAATAACACTAATCAAGTATTGGCTTGAATTTTAAAAATGCAGTTGATTTCTACTGTTTGATTTGAATGTCACTTTTGCATTCTGGAAGTTTATTGTAAAATATATATGTTGCAATATACATTTGCAACTGGCTTCTACAGTGGGTAGCTCTTCTACTGATCCCCATCTTCTGAAGGAGTTTAGACCAGTAAGCCAGGCTAGCTGTCATAGTTAAACAACCCCAGCTGGCAACTAGAACCACACAGCCTCTTGCTCCCCCCCCTCCTCCTTTTTCTCCCTCCCAGAAGGGTGGGGAGAAGAGGGGAAAGAGAGAAAAAGAACCCTCATGGGCTGAGGTAAAGACAGTTTAGTAGAAACAATAACAGAAAAGGAAAAAGTCTGATAATAATAACAATAATGATAATGACGTTGGTCACTCTCATCACCTGGTGAATTGGTACCATCCAGAACAGTGATCACGGATTCCCATCCCCCCTCCCCAAGGTAACCCCATTCATATACTGAACGTGATATCATGGAGTCATGGAATTGTCAGAGTTGGAGGGACGTCTAGAGATCACCAAGTCCAACTCAGCAAAACTCAGCAGCTATAGCCATGCAATTTTCTGTCCTTCCACCAAGTGTGTTTGTGGAGATTCATAGTCAGCAAGTCAAGGCTGTCTACTCCTGGATGACCCTGTTATATACTGCCCGTATTCTCCTCATGTCTTCTGAAGAAACACCTGTGTTCCCCTGCCTTTAAAAAACCTATGTTCTCAGCCTGTGCACACTTTGTTCTCTAAAACCTTATCCAATTTATATGAAAACTACTTCCAGTAAATGATCTCATAGTACAATTTTGTCCCAGTTTTGGAAGTCCTTCTGTAACCTTTCTTGATGCCTTCAGTAAATGTCTTCAGTGTTCGTATGTTCCTCATTGGTAGTTTACACTACCTTGGTGCTTTGTACTTGGCACTCATGCAGATATCTATTTAAAAGTTCATTTTTAGCACAGGGATTTAGCCATCTGATTCCTATTAACAGTAATGGGAACTGCATGGCTAAGTCAATTACCACGTACTGTGCTGAACATTTACCACTTAGTACCTTCCCTTTGTTATCCCTTTAAGATGTTTTCTAGCCTTCCTGAAATTAATGTACTGATCTGGGTATTAGAGCTGTACATGGGTCACTAAAAATCCTGCTTATATTGATGGGTATTTGTTGTTGTGTCCACTGATAGAAGTGAAATACCTATCCTGATGTTGAATGGCTTCAGCAAGAGGCCCAGAGCCTGTTGTTTTACTGCTGCTTCAGATTCACCCACAAAGAAACAGAGAAGCGGTGTGAGATGGACTAAGGGTATCACGCAGGACTCTCACATGAGGGCTCTCACCGACTGCACTGTGGCACCTCTCAAATTCAAGTGCCCATGAAGTACCCTAGTGAGAGTACAGATGAGCCTGAGATCAACTCCAGTGCAGATGATACAAACATTTCCCTTCTGTCTGCTGCAGTTTCTGTCACTGACAAGTGCAAATAAAGGTGGGACAGTGAATTCAAGAGGTAAAGCCAAGTTTATCAATGAAGGAAATAGCTGACAAAAGCCACAGACCTTTGGAAAGATCAATACTGTGGCAGTAGTGAAGTTTGTGTGTGGTCTTGACATCCCAACACATGCATTTTTGTTTGGGGAGATAGTACTTTTTGCCAAAAGTGTTTTGTCTTCATCTTTGCCTCACAAAGAGACTTTGTGCTTTCCGTTTAGATAAGGACCTACTTAGTATGACCTACATTTTCATTTGGCTACTGTAGAGAGAACAGAATTTCTATCAGAATGGTTAAAGAAGATAAAGAAAAATGAGAAAACCCCTGTTTTATTCTAATTCATTTCAAGAATGGGAGATTTTTCTGTTTTTCTTTGCAAACTTTTTAAAACAAAGTTAAAAAGGGGGGAAAAAAAGTTAAGATGTTTATCTGCTTTATCAGAAATTATTTTATTTCTCTAGCTCTGGTACGAAGCTACCCAGATATGCAAGCAAAACTGTATGAAGGTAAGATAACCTAACTGAAAGGAAAAGCTGGGAGTAGGCTACTAGGTGGGTGAAGAAAGAGAGGGTTGAAACTCCTTCTGCCTCACTGTAGCAGGTGATACCTTCCTTGGCAGGATGAGCAGCAATGAGAGAAGAGGGTTGTATAGATAAAACGTAAGTATTATCTTTCTGGATGGTGCACTATTTGAACAGCTTGCATTTGGATTTTTTAAACAAAGTGGGTGGTCCCTTACGCCGGCTTTTCTTACATATTCAGTTGCCTGTGCTGAAATGGGGATTGTCAGAAGCAGTTCAGCCCCAGGAAGAATATCTAGCAGCACAATTATTCACCTCCTTCAGAAACATTTGTCTTCCGTTTGCTTATCTATCCACCAGGGAATGTAGAAATACCATAAAACAACTGATGTCTTATTGAGTATAGTATTCTGTATTTAGGTTCAAACTAGCATTTAGCAGCGTTGCGACCTCTCTGTCTGGTTTGACTGAGCTTCAGATCTCACTAAACAAGATGCAGACATAAAAGGTTGTAGAGGGCCTAATAATAATTGCATTTAAGATAATTTTAGTCATCACAACTGAGAATTTAACATAGGAGAACTTTCTCACTCAGGAGGAAATTCATCAAGGACCTCCTGTAACCATGATTTTTACTTCTTAGCAAATCCTGTAGTGCTGTGTATGTCTTAGGAGATGTGTTGATTTTTTTGGATGGATGAGCTGAGAAACTACCATGATCCCCTAAAATCAATCCTGACAGAGTTTTGGTAAAACTAATACAGAATGAGATCTGTCATGAATTAAAGAATGGCTATGTAGTTGATGCCAATCAGCACGTGTTTTGTAGAAAACAGATCCTGTTGAACAAACCTGTAAAGTAGCCTAATTGGTTCGTGTAATGCAGTGGGCTTAACATGGAATTCCCAGGAACAATTTTGGCTAGTTCTAATCTGCTGTAAAATCAATATGAGAAACAAAATTGTTTTAATTGAGAGATGATCAAAAAGCCCACAAACCAGTTGCAACCAAGGAATTCTAGCAACAATGGAGGATTTGAATGCTATCTGACAATTTGGTAGATACTACATTATGGTAGGGTGCAATCCCTCATGAACCTGGCTCATACAATTGGGTATAAGCTACAATTCCTGGAAGGGAATGTATCTGAAGGAGGATAAGATTTCATGTTTTTGAAATGAAATGGAAGCTTTTAAATTATACTGAAACAATTATTCATTTACATTTCCTAACAGAAAAAGAATCTCTGAAAAAAAATCATTTTTTCCAGGAAAAATAAGTAGGTTCTACGGATGATGAACTTTTCTATTATTTCCCTGAAATTAAAATTTCTAATTAACTATAACTCTAGATTTTCATAGTCATACATTTTAAAACAGGGTGTAGGTCAGTATTCTGGAATAAAAGACTGTATCCAGGAGTGCAGCAACACTGGAAAGGCTCTGGAGGCCATACATATAAGCTTTCATAGCTTTAATCTCAGTGTGATGGGCAAACATAAGTCTTGGCTGTATAGATATTAGTTAAGAATAGTAGGTGCTTATATCTTTTGTATTCTACTAATGAGACCATAACTGAAAAAAAACCCCAACACACCAACAGGACCATTTGTGATGCTGCAGTTAAACAAGCATTCTGAAAAAGTGAGAAGCATTCCAAAACAGTTAAATGAAAGATTTTGGATTTGGAAAACATTTTTTCATACAGAGAACCTTAGGACGATTCATCTACTTACCTTGTTGAAGAGAAGACTAAGGAATGGTTTGATCATGGTCTGTGAGGACCTACCTGAGGCACAGATTTCTCATAGCCAGTTCTTTAATCTAGCAGTTAAAATCATGAGATTCAGCAGTTGGAAGCTGAGGCAAGACAAATTTAGATTTGAAATACAGAGCTCATTTTTATCAGTGAAGGTAGTTAAACATAACATAAACATAAGAAGTCTAGCTAGGAATATGGTTGATTCTCCAGCATGTGGACTCTTTATTTTAGGACTGAATATCCCTCTGAAACATTGTCATAGTTCAAACAGGAATTACTGAGAGGTTTCTGTTTTGCTGAAAGTAAAGCTAAATAATCTTTTGATGGTAGCTTTCCAAATTAAAATTGATGATTTTTACCAAATATCTAAAGATACAAACCGAACATTAACCATTCCTAATGTCTACCTGAGAACACAAAATATATGAAATTCATATCTGAAAAGCAACAGCATATTTTTAAAGGAGTGATGATTCACTTGTTCATAGCTGTGAAAATGTTTGCTCCTTCACTCCCTATCAGAACAAGAAAAAAATGAGAAGAGCATTCATGTTATAAGTCTTTAACATCTGGCTTGAGCATTGGGTCATTAAAACCCATGTAAGTACAGGTTTGGGAACTCAGTTAGATGTGCCAACCCTATACAAATGGTGATAAAAATCCTTGTACCACAGCAGATTTCTGGGCACTTATCTTTCAGCATGGCTTCTACAGAAAACTCCTGAATTCCTAATTCTAATATTTCAATCACAATAGCATTTTTTGCAGGTGCCTGGCCTCATGATGGTAACATATTTCCTGCTGCATTCCTGTATCTTTGACAGCCAGGCCAGATGCCTACTTACACTGGAACTGATACGAGGACGAAGAGCTTTTTGACAGAAGTATGTTCCACTGCTTGACATAACCAAAGGATCAATGACAAAAAGCTTTACCTGTTCAATCATCACACCCAGCCCATACCTAATGACTGTAGAAAGTTACCTAGCCCCTGCTTTTTCTGGACTAACACAAGGTAGTTGTGAACTACAAAAACCAGTGAACAACCTTCATTTTTCTTTGGCAGTTTTTAGATGTCCCAGTGGATTTTCTCTTCCTAGGGGAATCCACATATATGTTTTGACCCCACCTGCAATACTGTGTCCACCTCTGGAGTCCTCATCATAGAAAGGACATGGAGCTGTTGGAACAGGTCCAGTGGAGGGCCACAAAGATGATCAGAGGGATGAAGCATGTCTCCTACGAAGACAGGCTGAGAGAGCTGGGGCTGTTTGGGAAAATCACTTCCACTTATTCATGTTGGCATTGTTTCCTACAACTAATAATAAGACTCCCTCCCATATGAAAGAATGGTATTACTTGGCATTTTATTCAATCAGGGCCATGCTCACTTGGCTTACCTGATCTTGGCAAAAGTGGGGGGAAAAGGAAGTTACTCCTGAAGGCAGGATTATTCAGATTGGCAACATTGGGGTGAATAAAGCAAAGAAAGAAAAAGGCAGTGAAGAATTACTGGTAAAGAAAGGTGACAAAAAGGTAAAGTCAATTTGTAATTTGTATTTTATGGATGAAATTAAAAGAAAATATTGCAGAAGCAGAAAGGGTGTTTAGTATGAACTGAGCCTGTGTTTGGGTGATAGCTGAGAGATAAATATAATGTGGAACTTGGCATGGATATATAGACGCCTGAGCAGCTTCTGGAATCACTTCCCTTTCAGTATTCATCACTTATATCACAATGGAGCTGTTTGAGAGGCATAAATAAATGTGACTCATAAATTTAACTGTGTTAAGCTAACAAGTTGCACTAAACTAAATCAAATAAGAAAAGCTGTTAAACACAGAGTGCTGTAGTGTTACAGAAGAAATGAAATACAGCTCATGTCCCCAGCTGGAGGAACACTCATGGCTTATCTTTGCAGGTTATTTGGGAACAGGTTGGCACACGTGGCCCATGAGAGCTTAGAGGAGGCATCTGTTGAGCAAGTATAAATCACTGCAAAGCTGAGTAGTGTAGCTTTATCTCTGAAGTGAACAACCAAGTCACATTTCCATTATATCTTCTCACTGTGTCTCTGGTTTATCTTCTTTATTCGAAGGAGGGAGGACCCAAAGCACTGACCAGGGTTGTGGGAAAGTTCAGCAGCAAGCTCGGAATGTGTCCAGCTCTACTGACTCGAGCACATTGTTTCATTTCTCTTTGCCTCTATTCTCATACAGCCCATCTTTATATATTGTCTGCTTACAAGTCATTGGATGAAATGTGTGAACAGCAGGGGGAGTGGGGACCAAAACTGCGGAATCTCACTGTCTCATTGCTGGGTGATGGGAGAACTGTGATCCCTAAATAGGCTGATTTATGTGAGCATGGTCCAGTGACAAGAAGCGGTTATGACCTCTGGTTGTGCTCCTTCTCATATGTTACAGCACAGCTTCTGAAGCGGGTCGTGAAGTGCTTTAAATCACAGAGATCGTCACTGAAGTAAGATGGAATTCACAACTCAGTATGATGGTCATCCATATGTGGTGTTCTTTACAGAAACTCAGCCATTGCTTGGCCAGGACTGCGGGCTGATGGAGGAGACAGTCACAGTGAAAGAGCCCACTTTCCCATGGGGTGGACTGGTCCTGTCTCTTGCTTGCCTGAAACTTGGTAATTAAAGGTTTTTCCCCGTTAATTGAACTGACCTGCTCTGCTGTGCAGAACACATTGTTTTATTTTTGCCTATTTATTTTTTCTATTTGCCTATTATTATCTGTTAATGTTGTTTCCACTTGGAATTCTTTCTAATAACAGTGTTTTCATAATTTGTAAATTGATGCAGCCAGCTGCATATCTCAGGACCATCTGCACTATGTCTAATCTAAATTACCTGCAAAAGTCTTTTGCAGATATTTCTGTCAAAAAGCCCTGGCCAGTCAGAAGATAAAGAGTAGAAACATCGCTAGTCATCTTCCAACCATCTTCTCTTAGTAATTTGTAATGATAAGGGATTGAAAATGAAATTAAAATTCTTTTGTAATTTCATTATCCTGGAAGTGATTTTATAGCCCGCTGAGAGTTAAACGTTGAAGTACAGCACAGTGTACAAAATAATTCCTGTTTTAATACATTTTTATGGCCCTCAGAGGAGCAGAAGCACAGCTCAGCTCAGCATTAGCCTGTGTATTACTCAGCTTTCCGTGTCTTTAATTCAAAATGAAAATTAAACAATATTCTTTTTACCAGAGTAGTTCATCCAGAACTAGCTAAGAAAATCATTTTTCATTTTGAAGGGCTCTTACTCAAACCCTTTCAAGGTGTTTTTTTTAATTGTTTAATCCCAAAATTGAAAACCCAGAATCCCCTGTAATAAAAAAATGTGAAGCCCCTATGCACTAATTGCATCGCCTGCCCATTACAGCTGATATGCACCAGTTAAAAAGCTATGACACTGCATAAAAGCATAACGCCAGAAATAAAATTCACATGGTATCCAATTCTGATGAATTTTTCAAGAGGTTCTGCTAGGTTTTCAGGTACCTGTGTAAATAAAATATTAGTGGTTTAGGATTATTTTGATAATTCCACATCAAATCCTAATGAATAGTAGAAATTGCATGTTTGGTTAACCAAGTTTCTGACCTCTGCAGCAGATGTAAAATCAGGCAACAGTGGAATCAATGCTGAGAATGATGCAGATGGCAAGAAACTGGTTAGAAAGGGACAGTTCAGCTGGCACATGAGAAACAGAGATGCCTGACTTCCTCCATAGGATTTTCTCCTAGGGCCTGGCATGAATCCAGCACAGAAATAAAATGGATTCCCTCCATAGATAATCCCTGAACTTGCCTACGACTTTCTCCTCAGCAGCTCACCTCCCATGTCCCTCTAGCCCCTTGCCAATGGCACAGAAGAGCTTGCTGTACATGTGATGGCTTTGCCTCTGATGCCTCCAGCACTGGGAACCCTCAGGACCCCTCTGAGACACTGTGCTGGCACCTCTGCTTTTCTCCACAGCCTGTGGCAGCAACAGGACCAAGGGTTAAGAACCAGCTTTGCATATGATGCACGCTGGCAGAGGCACTTAAGAAATAGTCACCAGCTGATGCTGCTCTGCCTTCTTGGCTTGAGGTAACCATGGAGAGAGCCATAACTAATGTCCCGTCTCCTTAGTATATGCTGAACACTGCAGAAAATTCGACTTGTTTGCTGCACACTAATTCTCTTTTCTTTCTGCGTTTTTTCCCTCTGTTTTTCTTTTTGTTTGTTAGCTTGTTTTTGGATATTCATTTTAATTCACTTGAAATGAATGAAGCTACCAGTCTTTTGAAACAAATGAAGACATCCCACGATCCATAATCTTTGCATTCTCTGCTGAATCCAGCATTTTCAGCGTCAGCCCCAGCAGCAGTATCTGCTGCCTTTGATGTCTTTGAAGTCTCCACAGCTCAGGCTGAAGGCATTCAAAAGGGAGAAAGTAGCAGGTCGGGGGAGGTAAGGGGGAGAGGAAGGATTTTTTTTCTTTACCTACAGCCACACTTTACACTGTGAACGGTAGAATTAGAACACTTAAAAAAAAATAAAGCAAGCCATTGATTTTCCCTTCAAAAGAAGTTTCAGCCTAAGCCAGGGTTATTTAAAAAGCTTCTTAGGCAATAGACAAAGTGTGACCTGATGAGGCTGGAACTGCAAGTGCCCATTTTAGGGGGTAAAAAAGAAAGAGAATGGATTTTCTAAAGATCATCTTATTTTCAGTGTCTTAAAATATCCTGGATAGGAATCACAGTGGCTATGCATTTGAGGGGAAAACCATGAGAAGGAATGCACTATTAAAACAGAGTAATTTGCATTTCACTGTACTACAAATTTGTTTTGCTTTTCAGTTCCTCAAGACAGGGAGGGGCGTTTTTGACTCAAAAAGCTCCAGCAGGTCAAGGCATTATTGAGCAGCCCCTTAGGGTAAATGGACTTTGTTCAGAACCACACTTGAGGTGGGAGGTTTAATAGAGCAGGTTTGTGGAGAGCAACAAGTGGGAGCTATCGGTTGTTCAGCTAATACAACTCGGTGCCACCAAAGGGTAGCCATGGTGCAAGGGGAAGACATAAAGACCGATGTCTCTGGCCACATCTGCACCAAAATCAGTGGCAGGGCACATGTGACATGGATCTTCAGCTAATAAGGCCAGTGGAGAGGGTTATCTTCTCAGATGTGACACTGTCAATGTGGTCACACTGCTTCCAGACCCTTGATACGTACGGAAGGACATGTGCATGATGAACTAAGTTCCTGAACAATTCTCAATCCGTCAATGCAAAAAAAGACTTGACAGTTGTTAAAAAAAAATATTTGGAGCAATATTCTTGAAATAAATTCTGAGAGACTTGAGACCTACTGATATATTCAAAAATACCAGCGTGACAGCTTGAGTTCGAGGAGAACTAGAAAGATTTTGAATGTTGGCACTGTCTCGTTCAGTGCCGAAAAACTGGTATTTTGTAAGAGTGAACTGGAAATCTGAAGGGGAGAAATATCAGATTGAGTATGTCAAAATGTTTGATTTTGATAAGTTCAACATCTTTTGTGTGATTTTTCTCATTTGGAAACATATTTGTCTATTAATTTAGTTATCTTCTAAAAGGGGAGAAAAAAAGGGGGGGGGGGGAATCAAACCTTCATAATTTTGAAAATGTCAGAAGAGAATTTAGTGAAATTTTCAAACCTTTTAAAAATGGTAATGTGGAAGGGTCATTTCTGAGGCATTATGTGAGGAAAGGCTGGGGCTGACTTTACTGATCCCTTGTAAGAGTTTCCTTGTTGTCAGTAGAATTGCAATGTGATTTAGGCAGAGGTAAAGCTGGAAGGAGACCGCCAGCTAGAACAGAGACTAAAACAGGGTCCTGGAATCTGTAAGGACTATAGCTTAAAACCAGAGTGTAGCATGTGTTACTTATGACCATAAGTGATTGTATTCATCAGGTAAAAGACACTGTGATCCAAAGAAATTGGCTGTTGGATACATCCTCAGGCAGAAAGAGACTTTGCTTTTTAAGGGCAAAAGTAAGAATACAATAACTATCTTTGTTATCAACGATGTTGACAAAAGCAACTCAGAAATCTTGGCTGACAGGTATGTGGGATTTTACTCAAATATGCTCAACCATATTTCTTTTCACCGTTAGTGAGTTATAACAGGAGGTAAAGAACACATATTATCTCTGGAGCTATGTTTTATTAACAATAAAGGACCAAAGCACCACAAAAGCTCATTTCTCTCTACCTTGTGTTACAGTATGTGATAATACGTGCGGTATCACTGGATGTGAGTTACTCCTTTGGATGAAAATGTAGCAATGAATAATAAAAATTATGCTGGGTCTGTGCGATACAACTGCTTTTCAGCAAGGTTAAGAATGCTGAACTTCATGCTTGTGAAATAGCATAGCTCAGTTTTTAAACCTGGAAATACAACAAAATATAGGAAATGTTCCCCAGTTAGGAAACCACGCCCTTCTCTTTATCACCAAAGATTAATTCTCCTTTGTATATTTGCTAGTGCTTTTCTTGTATGATGGCTGAGTGTTAGAAGTAATGGACCTTTTAACACTTCATTTGGGAAACGGTTTTGCAGTTGAATACGCCTTTTACTGTCATCCCATTTGGAAGCCTGTTGTGTACATTTATTTTCTTTATTTTACCCAATCCCTCCCATCTTCAATGCATTAAATAACTAAGTAATTTGTTTCACCACTTACGGTTTTTACTCTTGCCTATATGCTTTATATATGCTGTCATTATGCTTTCCTTTTTATCACAGCTTTTATTAACTCAACTCTTCTGTCATCTAATTCGCTTTCCAAGTATCTCTGTCTCTTTTGTGGTAATGGTGGTGATGGTGCTACAGATGGAACCATTTCAGAGCCATGGTGAGAAAACAGAGTAAGACCCTACAGACTCATGGGTGAATTTTGCCCTTTCCAGTTTCCTGCAGGGGCACACTCAGCTTCCCATTTTAGCAATTTCTATATTTGAAATTTGTTTTCATCTACCTGACTTTGAACAAAACTAGTCTATAGGCAGTGAAGAACCTGCTTAATCTGTTTTTACCTTGTTATCCACTACCTGCAGCATGTATTCTACTTTCCAAATGGCTGATTAAAATTTACACATGTTGTGGGAGGGGACTCCAGAAATTTCAAGACAGTAATGTGTATTTTCAGTGGTGGTATATAATCACAAGTAAATAGAGGAGATAGGCTTCCTTTGAATAGTCTTGTTAAAAAATCTTGCCTGCTAAAGTAACTGAAAACAACGTTTCAGATACTGTTTGTGTATGATACAATATTTCCATTAGCATCTCAACAATGTGACATTTTTCTTTGTTTTCTTGCAGGGTTGTTTTTTAAACTAATGACTCATCCATTATGTTCTTTAACAAAAACTAGCCTTTTGGCCAAATGAAACATGTGCAGCCTTTGTTCAGCCTGTCAGTTGCAAAAGGAATTAGTGTCATGTGAAAAAATAATAATTACTTTCTTTCCTGCTCACATGATATTAAAAGGAATATAATTTGGCAGGTCTGTTGGGTAAACTGATTTTTTCTTGTTCCTAAAATCTTTTATGTTTTAAATTCTGAATACCGCTGTGGCATGGAGGAGCTGAGGTTTTTTTTTGACGTCCACAACATTTATATTTGTCATGCCATTTAATATAGCTTATGAAATGAAGAGAATTTTTCAGACACAGGACATGCTAGCCTTGATTTGAAGGCCTGCTTGTCAAGGACTATCTCAGTTTTGCAGTTATGACCTCTTAATGCTGGTTTCTGTCCCCTTAGCGTGCAAATTTAGCCTAGCAGATGGTAGAAGTACAATCATGCCAGAGACACAGTATGTGCATCTGGTTTGATTATTGGGATCCTCATGACAGTTCAGGAGTTACACAAAGCAACAGGGGCTTTCAGATCTTCAACACCTCAGATGACCAGAATGAAACCATCTATCTTCAAAAAACTTTTAAAATTAAAATGAACAAACAATCATTTGTTATCGGATAACAAATGGTGGCTTCAGTGGTGCTCCAAGTGGAAGCGAAATTTTTTTTAGAATAAAACCCCTGTTCCCAGGCTGTGCTCTGAAGGAGTCAACTATTGATGTCATTCTAACTTATGAAATCCACCAACATTTTCAATCTCAGTTTTGATCTAATTGTTGTAAAAATGTCCTATACACTAAAAGCTACTGATGACCTTCAAAAGTAGCTAACAAAGGCTTGTTCTCTGCTTTAGCAGATTCAGTATTTCAAATACTTTTCAAAAAGGTACATTGGATTCTTCATTTGATTGTGGTTGATGAAGCGACTCTGAGGGATAGCTCTACTCTCATTTGTCCATTTGTTAATACAATATTTTTCTTCAATAGCTGGACAATTTTTTTAAACCCCCAACCCCTATACATTTTCAGATTCCCTAGGGGTTTCTCTTGCAATTTATGACCTTTTGTCCTCTTACATTTTAGTTGTGAATGATTTTTCTCTTATACCTGTTTTTATTGTACTGTAAGAATTGATTGTGATTATCTTAAAACTATTCCAGTTCTTGCCAACTGTTCAGGAAAATGGGTCTTCTAAAACTTTAGCATTAAGTTGAAAGATTTCCTATTTATTCAATTTTATAAGCTTTTTCCTCCTATCTACATTGCTGGTGATACAATTGCTTCTCTGATCCACATTTGGAAAGCTGAGAATCTTCTTTCTTCTCATTCTGTCTCTGGAGCTCCATAATAAATGTCACCAAGTTGTAGCTCATCCTTGTAGAAATATCCTTGAGCGTAGATAACACTGGACCAAATTCTTCCAAACCCAATTAAGAGAAGTTATATTAGGGATTAATTTTTTCCACTGTATGCAGCCCAAATTGGTTTTGGGAATTTTTGTCCTACAGATCTTTTAAACCGGTATAGCTGTTGACTATAACTTCTCTTTTGGATTTGCAGAGAAAGGGAGTGGAAGAAAGGTTGGTAGAAGATTCTGCCTTGTTTTTACTTTTCTAGAATACTCTCCCTTCTTCTCAGTGTAGTTCTATGTGGTGGGAACAGTATAACAAAATGTATCGCCTTTTTTTTTGTGTAATGGCTTTAATCTAATACACCATATGGAGCTCCATGATAAAGATTAAAAATAAGAAGGAAAGCAAGGACAGAAGTACAGCAAAGGAGAAAATATGTTTTAGATCAGAAATAGATGGAGAGTCATCACTCGCTAAAGGATCGATTTCAAAGTTGTACAGTAAAGAAGTTAGGGGGCACCATGCTCATGAATTCATGATAGATGATGAACAGCATGGTCTCTATAGACTGGCGCTATGAAATCTGAGGCTTGGCACAGCCACAGAGGAAGCAGGAGGGCTGGAGACATGTGTAGGAGCAAGTCTGGAGAAGCAGTAGATTGATTAGAGTTGTCAGAGTTCCCATCACAGCCCTTTCTTTAGTACATGTTGAGCCTGATGCAGGTTGACTGATATGCACACCCCTCCTTTCCTTGTCTTATCGGACCTGGAGTTAATGCTGGGCAGAAGGGTAGCTGGCACAGTGAATATATAGGGTTACTGTACACAAAATCATCCCACCTCTTACCAGTTTTCAGCTATCAGCAGGAGAGGCTTGGTTTTGATGTGAGGAATTCCAGCTGCATTTTGAGAGATGACATGACTTCTCAGAAGTGGGAAGTCAAGTATTCTCACAGAAGGCCAGATAGAAATGAAAACGCCTGCCTCCCATCTGGTGTCCCCTATCACAGACTTGCTCTACTGCCTGGAGAGAGACCACAGCTCTCCACAGTGTGACACTTGTTTTAGCAAGGTCAGCAGAGGAGGCACCAGTGATTTCATCTGAGGGAAGTCTTGCGTTCTCCAGTCTGGAAGATACTTGGTCAGTCTGATATTCCCATCAGGTGTTCCTCTTCTCCAGGCGGTACTAAGGTGCACATTCCTGCAGCTAGATGTTTATGGAGAGAATCGCAGTAGACCCATGTTCCAAGGTGTCATTCTGGGAAAGAAAATACCAAGGAAAAAGGATGAGATTCAGGAGGGAAATAGAAGCAGCCTAGTTGATGGCGACACCATGGTCCTGCCAGTTAATGGCAGGTGCTGGCTGGGAAAAAGGGCCTACTGAGGAAAGAAGTAAATACTGTAACTCAAACTTGAAAAACAATAAACACTTTACACCACTTTAAACAGAATTTGAAGGAGTGCTTTTTCTTCCTGGTGCAATAGGCAAATTTCCATCTTCCTTCCAGCCAAGCACACCCCAGCTCTGTAGTTCTAGAAACACTTTTTCACTGTTTTTATTTACACTTTAGAAAAAAGTAAATACTTTTATTGATCTGCAGTCAGATGTCCCCTTTCCACAATTCAGCACAGAGGGTGATGAATGTAGCTCTGATGTTGAAGGCAGATAAGTTATCAAAAGGGGAGTGCTGAAGTGACAAAAGGGTAACTCCTCCCTCTTTCTTCGTAGGATGTTCCCCAGTGGTGACTAAAGCTTGAATCTGGTATAAATCAGACTGTGCTCAATCAAAGAGCTTAAATGACTTACAGACTTTGAGCGTTTTCTGCACTAAGCCCAAGTATATGTTTATGTTTTAATTGTCTTGTGTGTTAAAAATTCTAATATCTATGCTCTCGCAAGCTTTATTGTAACATTAGATAATCATACGGGAACTTTTCTTGTTACCATTATGATTGTGGTTATTGCTATTATTATTGCTTTGTGCCTATTTATTGTGTCTCAGGAGCTCAGGCACACATACTGTCAGCTGATGGAGTTCCCTGGTTACACAACCTGGGTCTGGCTTATTGTTTTCAAGCCTGGTGCTCTGTGTGCTGAGAAGTTATAGAAAGATGTGAAATGCGACATCAAGACAGAGCAAGAGCGGGACTTCCTGGACCCAGAGTTTGCTGGGATTATGAAATTGGGAGTTCCTGAAGAAAGAAAATGCCTGCTGTTAGTGGGTTTTATTGAGTTAAGCTTGCTTGGTTTTTCTATTCCCCCTTTGTAGGTAAACAAAACAAATCCAGGTGCAGGGCTGATCTGTGCTACTGACTTTTCATCCAAATGGAAGCAAATCTGGAAACTACAACCCTGTCCACCTCCACCAACTCAAGCATGTGAACTGATATGACAATGGCGTTTTAATTCTAAAACCTGAATGTACCCCTTGGCGCTGAAAATCCTGTGTGCTGAGAAGTGACAGCAACTGGGCTGAGCAAAACCCCTGGCCTCCCAGTCCCCTTCTCCCCGGGCACAGCTTGGCATCCCCAAACATCTCAAGCATCATTATCTTCCAGTTTCAGCAGGCTACCTCCGGCTTTGAGTTCAGTGTTTGACTGAAATCAAACTGACCTTCTGCAAAGCCTTTTTGAAAGGTTAGATCTGTGTTAGGCAGAGCCAGGGCTTCCCAGCCTGTCACAGAAGTGATGGTTGCTGAGGCAAGTGTTGGTTGAAAACCTCCCACCCCTTTGCTCAGCCTGGTGGCACGGGACACTTAGGCTGGGTTGTTGTCATCCCATCCTTTTCCCCACTCTTGCAGCAACAGCAAACTAACTGAGAACTTTTCCATTTCAGACTCCTATTTGTTTCTGAAAGAGATGAATGTTATTTAAAATTCCATCCCACCCACGATGTGAAACTAATAGATCTGCTTAATTATGGGAAAACTATATGTATGGTTATTAAGGAAAAAACCCAGTGAAAATGTTTTTTGAATGCTGATTGCTAATGACATCTAATGATGCCAAACAGAGTGTGCTGCTCTAAGTAATTCAGCATGATAAATGTTTTAAAATCCTACTGAAAGAAACACCGAAATAAGTTACAGTGCCACTTAGCAAGACACCCTTGAGTGAAAGTAATAAGCACGATGGAGTATTACTTCAGAAAGTGGCCCCAATTACACATATTACATATATATTTCTTTCTGAACACACTTCCTTCCTTTCTTCTTAGTCAAAATTCCCAACTGGTTTCACTGGGGGTTATGGCTTGGAAGGAATAAACTTCATGCTACGATTAATGTCAGCTTTCTGTGATATAGAAAAATGACACATAAGGTTAAAAAAGATGCTGGTACCTCCTGTTGCTCAAAACACTTGAGTGGGCAGAATTAAATTTAGTGATGAAGGTATCTTTAATATCTACAAAATCCTTCTGACAGTGTTATGTGACTGGCAGCCTCATAGTCTCAAGAGATCCCTGGAGCCAGACGTTTAACAAGGCTTCTAGAGGGATATTTCCAGGCAATGGTTAATGTTTACCAAAAAAAACCAAAAAAAAAACAAAAGAAGAGAGAAGATCAAACCACATGTTTCAGCAGAGCTGCTTCAAAGCTTCACAGTGGTGCAAATAAAATCCAAACATCGTTGCTAAAGGAAAGCAGACTAGACCTTGTTGGAGTTACAGTTTTCCCACTGTTGAAAGCAAAGGAAAAGAAGAAGGGCCTTGTTAGTCTGGAGAATGGGACACTAGACCTCAGCTTTTTGCCTTTCAGAAAGCAGCAGCAGATCAAGTTTTCCACAGCAGTTTCCCAAAAGCAATGCTCCAAGGGCAGGGAAGCCTGCTGCTCCTGACAGCCCCTTGCCCTTCCCTTCCTGGAGCTCTGGTATGACCCAAATAGGCAGCGGGATCATTTTGCAAACTGTGATCGTAGGCAAGAGTCCTGGATGCAAAGTGCAAAGGTGGGACACATGTGACTGCAGTGCTCCCTGTGTGAGGGTGGTGCTGGTACCAATGCAGGGACGAAGCTCTGATTAACCCTGGGTGGGTGGGCCCTGGGTTTTGAGCAGAATGCGGTTCACGGGTTGCAAGTCGGTGCTGTGTGTACACATCCAAGAGCGATGCCATTACCACCAGGGCCCCAGGAAAAAAAAAAACAACAACCAGCAAACTTTCTTCTTTCTTTCTTTCTTTCTTTCTTTCTTTCTTTCTTTCTTTCTTTCTTTCTTTCTTTCTTTCTTTCTTTCTTTCTTTCTTTCTTTCTTTCTTCTTCAAATGGCTGTGTAGTTTAGCTACAGAGGGAGGCACAATGGGGAAGCAGAGTGATTTGTACCAAATAGCTCTTGTTTCATTTTAGAGAAACACTTACCTGAAATCAGTCATTGCTGTCCCTTGATGGTGGCAGATTTCTATTTTGCTTATAGCAAAGACCCATAATTCACTTAGTTAAGTGTTTGTGTATTCTGTATTACATTTGTGATACACACCATGAATAAGCCTCCGGCACTTGCATTTTTTAGCATTTTTATTTATGTGTATATAGGACTTTAATAGTGTAAGGGTTATCAGGGCTTGATGAAGACTCCAGCAGAACTTAGATTCCTGCTTATATTCACAAGAACTGCTCCTTCTTTGCCTTATTACTATCCAATCTCATGTCAGATTTTAGAGCTAGAGAAGACCTCAAAATCTGCAGTATGTGAAGGATTAATGTAATAAAAAATATTCTAAATGAGTAGGAAACAAAAGAGATTACTCTCATATGGTGAATAACAATATAGTCTGAACAAAACATCAAGTGGGTATGGGAAAGATTCTCAGTTACCTTGACAGACTTTGAATAGGATCATGTTTTATTTTGAAAACTCTGGAGTGATTATTTCCTTTGTATGCTTTTTACTTCCTTTCTCATTATTGTGTTCTCTATCCAGTAGGGATTATAGCTTTTATGGATAAATTCTTGACTACTTCATTCTTAAAAAATCAGTGGCATTTGAAAGTACAGTTTGTATTAAAAAAAAAATAAAATCCTGGAAAAATATGTTTTAAAAACTTTTTTGTAGTATAATCTTCCTCAAAAAAGACCAGTTTTTTGGGTTGGGAGTAATAGTCTTTGCTCAGCTGAGCTGCCATAGTGTCTCATTTAAATTACAGGTATATCAGACACTGGCTTTTTATATAAGCTGAGACTTGCTTAGACCACTCATTGTGTCCTAGTATGTCCTTGGGGTTTGCATAAGTTTTCACTCTTGATTTTATTTCAGGATGACAAAATAAATGACTGAGATTTTCCATGGGATATGAATCCCATTTTTTGATGGATGAGTCCTTCTATAGATTGGATATGGAATCGGAAACACTTTGGGCTTTGATTTCTGATCCTGCAAAGCATTCAAATCATAGTATTCTTTCAAAATAAAAGAGACAAAGAATGCCACCTCCCTTGTAAGACACGGGATTTCTTGGTATCTCTCAAGTAAGTGGAAACTAAGAGGAATCAATATTTTGTAAGAACAGGTAAAAAGCAATGAAAAAAGTCACACAAAAACCTCATACGGAATAATCAGGTCAATAAAGTATGCAAAGTACAATGGATATTAAAAATACAAAAACGCACATGAGGAATCCTAGAAACAAGTATAGTCTACTTCTGGGTACTTTATAGAAATGGACATGATCCATCCATGACATAGTTAATGTTTTGTATATGTTGTATACAATAGTTCTACAAATGTAAGCCCACTACCTAACTGCCAAGAGTCAAGGCAAAACAAAAGAAAAAAAAAACAACACTTCATGTGCTCTATTTTGTCGCCTTTACATAACCTGAATTCATCTTTCTATATATTTAGGTAGCCTGTTTGTGATTTCAGAATTGCACAGGTAGTAAAGTGAAAATCCACCTTCATTTCCTGTTCCCAGCCTTGGAACACCAGTCAGGTAGGCTTACTTATATTTCTATTTGTCACCATGCAGAAACAATTCTTTCATCAGTTTTCTAACCTAAGAGCACAAGCTTTCAATTTAATGAGAGCTATCAAGCCAATCTCCTGTATCATCTTGTACTCCCTAAATACATTGTTATAGTATTTTGTATCTCTCATAGCTTGTAAGAGTATTTTGCAAAAAGAAGTCGTGAGCTTTTTCTCTCTGTTTTCTTCCTAAAAAGAAAAGGCATACAACTAATAGAAGCTTGCAACATCTATCCTTCCAATTCACTAGAGAGATTTGCTGTGTCTTCTCTTTTTTCTTTTCTGGTCATATCTACGTTGAAAGAAAAAGAAGAATAGCCATCCCCAACAGCTAATCTATATATGACATATATTAGATAAAAGTTAATTCAAATCCTTTATGTAAGTGAGAAAGGTGGACCTCTGGTCTTAAAGACTGAAACATTTGGGATTCCTATCTGCTCTATTCAGCAGTGCTATCAACTCAGTCTTTTGGTCTCTCCTTTATTCTGCAGGGCTGAAACCAAGCAGGGTTCAGGTCTCATCTTGGTTTCCTGTAATAATGATGGCAACACTAGCAAATAATACAAAAGATCAGTGTTATTCAACATCCTGGGAATAATCCCTGTGTCAGACAGGGATTATATATCACATAGACGTGCCACATGCACATATACAGACACATGTATATTTGCTGGAGAAAAGAAAGCAAAAAAAAAAAAAAAAAGTAGATTTTAGTTTTTAATCAACCTCCTCCAACAGATGATCCTCAATTGAGTTTTATTACTTTTGCTGTTTTAGCTCCTCTAAGTCCTAAAGAGCACCCTTGCTTATGGGAGATGAGCCCTCATTAAGAGAAAACTCATGGAGAAATGCGTTGTAGCCACACAAGATGGTCTTTTCAGAATAATTCAGTATTTGTCTGTCAGTGGGGACAGAATATTTTCATGCCCTTCAGTTAGAATGCAAAAGGCACAAAACCCTGTGCAAGCTGCCTACAGCTGCCTCCCTCCGTGGTTTAGGATTTCAGATTCTGTGAGTGTCTTCACTAAGATCCTTGTATCATCTCTTCTCTTTAATGTCTTCCAGCAAGGGAGACCTGTGGCAGGTTAATATCAAATTGTCTTGAATCCTGTGTCTGCTGACACAGGGATTCCAGGGACGAAAGTAGCTGGACCTCTAGTTAGTAGACAGAAGCTAGTCTTCCATTTTTCGCTCAGGATGCTGAACATTAGACTTTTCTATTAAAACACAAATGGGAGACAGGAAACAAGTGACTAAACAAAAAGGTATACTACCTAACATAGCAGCATAGCTGCTGTTCTTATAATGATTTTACAAATACTCTAATAATACAGAATGAAAAAGGGAAGCCAAGGTAGAAATTATCTGAAGTGTCCAATGACACACGAACAAGAGCAGTGCAAAATTGCTCATGCTGATTAGTGGAAAGAAACAGGATTTCCTAGGGTTTGATTTATGACTTTGCTAAGTAAGTAAACATCTAAATTAGGTCAAATGAATTGTGCACAGAATGGAGAATATCTAAGTGAATGACTCACCTGTGGTATATTAAATTTACACATATATCTCCTGTAATGTAGCAAATCAGGAAGGCTGCACGGTGTAACGTATTGTGTGGCATCTTGTGCCATGCCTTGAATGATATATAATGATTTATTATCGTTGGTATAGGATGAAAAAAAATGAGTACCTGAACAAAATAGTAATTCCTTTAAATAAATGAAAGGAAATGTCCAACATTCACTTGGCACTTAATTGCAAAACCAGTAATTTTCCTTTAGCTTTCAGTGAAGATAAATACTGAAATAATGAAACATCTTCAAAAACCAAAGTGCTGCATTTTTCCTGGCTCTACAAATAATAGTCATATAGCAACAGGGTCGATAATATCATCATAGAATAAGGACTCCCATTCAACAAAGTCCTTCTGTATGGAGTTATTTCAACTAAAGGCTTAAATTTCCCATGATTTTTCCTTTGGTCCGTGGCCTAGAATAACTATATTTTTGGAGTAGTATACCATATGCACAAATATTGATACAAAAGGTAAAACTCAAGAGATCTAGAAGTATTTAGGCATTGTTAAGATGTCACCTGCAGTACAACCAAAGTGAGTTAGGGCAGTAGAAAAATAGGTACTTGAGCTGCAAAGCAAACGCACAAAGAAAACAAAATCAGGTTATCAGTATCGTTATATACATTAATGTACTTAAAGAACATATTTTGCCACCTGAAAAAAGTTACTAGTTTGAACTAAATTTTTCTGAAATCTGTTGCTGGTGACTATATTAGAGATATATTAGAAGAACTTCAGAGTGAAGAGTAAGCTTACATTGTCTCATCCTCCCTCTAAAGTTTCTGAACTGATTTTACATAGAACATGATGGAGAAGTGAAGAAACTTGACTTTGAAATTTGCTTATTTTCTACTTAAGAAAAGAGATGGCATGCACATAAATATCTCCCTCTCTTTGTGTTGTGCATTTTTTCTCTGAAATGCAGTAGAATTTCCACTTCTGGGCTTGATGGCCCTTAATCAGTTTTCATCAGGTGACAGATTCATGTTCTCCAGTTGTATGAAAGTGTCTGGCATATATGCTTGTTGCTTCCATAGTTATATTCTTTTAAAAAACTGTCTGTCACAAGAAAACTTCAGGCATAAGAACTGCTTTTTTCCCTCCTTCTTTGCTGCTATTCTGTACCACTGCAGTGATGTCTCATTATATGTGTACGAGAAAAGCTATTATCCTTCACACGTTTAGCTGCCGATCTAAATGAAAGTACATTATCTAAATAGTTGAATCAAGAAGCATACAACTAAAGCTCATTTCAGTCTGATCTGTATTTCTTGGTGCTTTAGCAGGTTAACAGCTTCCTGTGAAATTACTTTATTCAGGGGTTGTCACCATAATTTGGTTATAATGTGGTCTAGACCAAATGGTAATAAGAACTTGCAGAAAACCTGTAGTTCATTTTCATTTTATGTCTCAGGAGGAAAACTAGTCTTTTCTAAATAATTCAGAAATTGCTTTCAGAAACAATATGCACATTATCAAGGATGGGTCTAATAGGGAATTTATCTAACAGCACAGAGTGAGGATTTCCAATACTTATAATAGTACATGAATATTGTGATATTGAATATTAAATGGTCAGCTAGTTAAGTCCCTGCATATTTACAGCAGTAATACTGGAAATAACACATAAATTAAGTTCTTTTTTGAGTGTTGTGCATTTAGTTCATGCTCTCCGAGGATCTCAGTGGCACTGTTACAGTGTTCCGCCTATGCCAGCATATGTTATTATCATTGTGGAAGTTTATACTGGAGATCATTTTGTCATTAATCTAGGCTTCTGGAAAGCTTCAGAACAGGAAGAGCATGTCATGGTAGAAATCAAACAAATATATCATCTAAACCGAACAAAAGTGGAATTCATGTATGCGTGCTGTATTTCCATCCTACACGCTGACTGCTCGTTGCGATACTAACATTTGTACGTGATGCAGGATGAAAACATTTAACAGACTTTTGAAGGGAATTAATCATATTTTACTGAACTGTGGGGTATTTTTTCCTCTTGTGGTTAAAAAGTTCATATAAATAATTTAAAATTTAACCCGTAGCTGCTTCAGCATTGGAAGTAGATTAAAAATGAGAATGTCTGTTGCAATGCTTTTGGATGTATACAAAGTACATCATCCATGTCACTATAAAGATTTGGGAAATTTATCCAAATCTGATATATTCTTAAAAATAGGCCAGATGTTTTACCTCTTCAGAAAATAATAAAGGGGCTTATTCTTCTGTTGTTCCTCTCTGGTTATCTAATTTGTTTCCAGTTGTTCTATGTGTTTAACCCCATGAAGCAAAGATGGATTATTGTTAATAACCTTCTCAAAAAGCAGACACCTCCTACCTCAACATGGCAAAGGAAAGGTTTTGAACACAGATCCCTACCCTCACGTCGAAGGAAGACCTGAGACACTAGGCCACAGAGAAATGTGAAGAACAAGAGAGAAGAGAGACAAGCCTATGAGCAGCTCAACCAGCAAATATGAAGCAGTCAAAACTTCTAGTAGGGCTGTATTTCGCGATGGGTTCCTGAGCAACAGTTTTCTTTGGTGGTGAAACTGCAGCCAGAACAGTGTCCAGAGTGTGCTTAAGACTACAACAAAGGATAATTCTGTAGTTGGGTGGGTACAAATCTGTGGAGTGTATGTTCTAGTTGTTCTGGCCCTAGGGAAGAGCAAATCTTCCTCCTTAGCAGTTCTGCCTGGGTGGAATCATCAGACACCTAAGGGTCTTTCTCTGTAGAAACACTGGTTTTAAC
Source organism: Pedionomus torquatus (assembly GCA_013398155.1). Classification (NCBI taxonomy): domain Eukaryota; kingdom Metazoa; phylum Chordata; class Aves; order Charadriiformes; family Pedionomidae; genus Pedionomus; species Pedionomus torquatus. The sequence goes on along the minus strand of VZRU01004978.1, from coordinate 606,766 downwards.
TTTGAAGCAAGTGCCCACCATCCTGGCAGGGACCTATCTGGTGGGGCTCTCCAGCATAGCTCAAGCATTAGCTCAGGTCTGGGAAGCAGCGAGGCTGTGTTATCTCAGTGTGCCACCCTGGGGAGAGCATGTCTGGCTTTGTTGCTTCCACTTTTGGAACAGGCCTGGTTGCTGTGAGCTTGAGAATCTCTGCATCACAGATGTTCGCATGCTCTGAAAAGCAAATCCAGCCTATTATCCTGCATACATCAAATCTGACACGCAGTTGCTGCCCTTATTGCCATCCTAGTCAAAGCTATAAAAAATTGAAATTTACTTGCTTATTTCATATCTTCAGTCTTTCTTACTTGCCAGACTTGCTGGTCTCCTCTTTGACCTGTATCATAACTCTCATGCCTGTGCTGCAGAACCACATTCAATGTTTTGAACTTTTTCTCCACTTTGGGGTACCTGCATTTCACTTTTCAGCTGGCTGATTGTTCACCTTGCTGTGCGGGCAAAAGCTTTTAAGTCATAAACTTTAGTCTTCTGCTTTTCCAACTATTGTTTTTAATCTTATAGGCTGAAAGTGTTTACTCATCTGGTGCAGCAAAAGTTCTTTCCTTTCTTCTTTCTTTTTTTTTTTTTCCTCATCTCCCTGCCTCTCTGTCCAGACTTGTCTCCTTCTTACTGTTCCTTTTCCTCTCATTTTCATCTGCTTTTTTTTTTCACTGGTCTGTTCCTAATTGTATTTTATTTTCTACAGATCTTCAGCTTAAAAAACTCACCTCTGACTCATTCCCCTCAAAATGTATTCAAAGAAATATCTTCATTCCTCATATTTCTTCAAGACCCCTACAAGCGGGTTTTGTTTCTGATGTTTTGGATAGACATTTCACTTCCATGATAGATATTTCAGGGTTCATATCACTGCATCAGAAATATAGCCAGTCCAGACTCATAAATCAGTATTACTAAGGTGTATCTGAAGAACTGAAACACTTTTATTGCAAACATCAGTGATAATATGGGCCTCAGAATTGCCCTGGAATATGGATGAGTACAAACCATTTAGGAACAAATATTCTGGCTGATAACTGACAGCCAGCCAAAAGCAGCGCCTGATAAAGATAAATAACCTGTACTCAGGGAAATTTTTTGCATCATTAAACATGGTGAGCATATTAGCTAGCAGGGGGTGGAGCTGAGTCCCTAAAGAGATAAATCTAAATTATATGCGCTGCAGTGATCATAACAGTAATGCACCATCTTGGCTAACTAGCTGACATCAACGGGGAAGGGAATTTCAGATTTAAATGAACCAAACTAAAGAGCATTGCAGTACGCATACAGATTAATTGGAGCACATTCATGAACTTTTTAGCCTTTTTTTCTGTGGTCTGTTTTCATTGGTGCCAAAGCACAAGGAGTTTAGACTTTCCTTGTCAGTCGCTGCATCATTTTTTATTTTTACTTTCTTATGTGGTTTGATTAATTACTCCTTTATTTGCCTTCCATTAATCACCTTATACCACAGTTGTATCAACTCTTGCCAAAAGCTTATAGACAGATAGTAGAAGTTTAGTGGCATTTTTCCATAAACAGGAAAGTACACTTAATATTTCAGAAAGTAAAAGCAAAGAAAACATTTAGTTACACTCACCCATCTGAACAATCTAATTAGGCTCTGCTAGGAGAACATGAATTGGATGAAATTTTTTTCATTAAAATGAATGAAGTATATTTTTAAAAGCATAGCAAGTATATTTTCTTAGGATGAGTAATGTCTTAGTAAAAGATAATTGCCTGCTTTGAAATGTTTGTCCTTTTTGTTTTCTGAGAAAAGTTTGGGCTCAAACTGCTAGAAGGTGCATGGAGTAAAAAGAGGAATATTACTTGTTGAAGTTTACTTGGTGTAACTTGCAGTTCTGTGTTATTAATTGAGTCCATTTATTTGCAGTTGACGTGGCAAGTAAGGAAATAACCTGGACGTAACTAACACATTTTTTCAGTCAAAATAAAATATAAATTGTAATGAATAATTGGTTCTCAGGTATGTCATTGTCCTGCTATTAAGTAAATCTGTTCAAGAGGCTCATAGACAAATGAGCTGTTTTCCTTCTTGTATATCAGGGTTGCATTTGCAGATATCTAAGCTTATTTGATAATGTGGCCTGAGAGAAGCATCAGAGTACAGAAATGTGACCTGCAAAGGACAGTGCTTTCTGCACTTTCCTCGCCTGGTTTCTGCTCCAGGTCTGTGACTGCAGTTAAACAACTCCCGCTCGCGCTCCTGGGCATCAGAGCTGTGGTACCTCACCATCCATCAGATGGCCAGGGCTGTTTCTCCCCGAGGGGCAACGACATGAAAGGCAGGAATTGCTTTCTTTGATGGTAGCAAGGAGTTTTTCAGCTGGCTGAAAAAGCTGTGAGGCTTGTGTTCCAGCTGGGAGGGCTGTGTCTAACCGCAGTCACTCTGTGGCCTGGATACACGGTTTAAATGGGCTGCTGCAAAGTGAGGAACTTCAAAAGCTTTCCCAGTGCCCAAAAGGGACTTGTCCCTTAGAGGAGCAAATAAAAAATGGCAACTAGCATTTTCCAATGCTGTTGCACCCTGTGGAGATACAACTACTCAGAGTGGTTGTTGTGTTGTATTTCATGGTATTTAGCAAAATAAGAGCTCTATCAATAAATGATCGTGTACACTTGCTAGATAAGTCCCCTTAAGTTAGCAGACAGAAAAATTACAATTTAAGTGGGTGCTGAAACTGTTGGACTGACTGTTGGTACTGGGCACTCAACAAAGTGGGTCGAGGGCAGGAATTCTTTTGACTGCATGAAAAGCTCCTGATTCAAGTCCTGACACTGCAGAGCACCTCAGCATGTACCTTAGCCCTCCTGGTTCTGCTCTTGTGAGATCTCACCCACAGTATCGTGTCTAGCTCTGGAGTCCTCAACATAGAAAGGATATGGACCTGTTGCAACGGGTCAAACAGAGGACCACAAAGATGATCAGAGGGATGGAACAACCTCTCCTAAGACAGGCTGAGAGAGCTGGGGCTGTTCAGCCTGGAGAAGAGAAGGCTCCAGGGAGATCATATAGCAGCCTTCCAGTATCTGAAGGGAGATCCAGGAGAGCTGGAGAGGGACTCTTTGTCAGGAAGTAGTGATAGGACAAGGGGTAACGGTTTTAAATTGGAAGAGGGGAGATTTAGGCTAGATACCAGAAAGAAATTCTTTGCTGTGAGGGTGGTGAGGCACTGGAGCAGGCTGCACAGAGAATTTGTGGATGCCCCATCCCAGGCTGGATGGGGCTTTGAGCAACCTGGTCTGGTGGGAGGTGTCCCTGCCCATGGCAGGGGGTTAGAACTCGATGATCTTTAAGGTCTCTTCCAACTCTAACCATTTTATGATTCTATGATGAAAACTGAACTACATGTCTTGTGATCCTGGGACTATATGAAGAGGCAGGCAGCAGGAACTTTTTGAGGAGCTTACTGCAGCATTTGTATGGAGCAGAATTGTAAGGAAGTGATAAAGACTAACTCCTACCTTGGCTATATTCCGTTGTAAATAAAATGTAGGCTTGGGGACATAGTACTGCTCCAGGTCTTCCTGTCAGTGCCACTGGGAACAACACTGAGCCTCTGGGTGCAAAATGTGGTTTTCATGGAGCAGCTGCAAAACATGGATTTCATGTCCAATTTTTCTGCCAGGGAGCAATTTGACTGGGTTCAGTAAAGCAGCTTGTTTTGATGCTGAATGGCAAAGCCCCAGGTGAAAGACCTTGTTTAGGCCATCTTGACAGAAAATTTAAAAAGAACACACCAAAAATGATGTTTTTCTAGAGTTCTCTGTTCTGTCACAATTTGGCTGAAAATTTATGACCACGTCTTGTCATACTTACTTGGATATGAATGATCCAGCCTCATCTCTAAAAATAGTGACTGTTGCCACTGCTCTTGAGAAAGTTCTGAATTTAGAACAAGAAATGTTTGCCAAGTTCTCTAATCACTGCTTTGCTGTAAGCAGGCATTAGTCCATTTTAAAAGCTGCTACTTTTTCTCTTGATATTTTTGTCTCCAAAAAGGGTGCTGCAATCAGACTTCTTTAAGGCTTGTGAGCTGTAAAAATGTTGTCTCACATTGGTCTTCGCTGTTATCCTTTGCTCTCAGAGGAAGTGATTCAGTGAGGTGCATCAGCTGGGGTGTCACCGGTTTAAACATTTGAATAGGCCTTTGAATTCTGTTCCTCTGCTTGTGTTTAAAGCTACAGACTCACTTATACAGTATATTAAGTTGAAGACTTGTTGTCTTCCTCCTACCTTCTTGCTCTTTTTGATCTTGGCTTATTTTCTGTGTGGGTTCTTTTTTGTTGTTGTTGTCTTCATGTTCTTGCTTTGCTCATGCTTTCTGCTCCATCTTGTCTCTTCTTTTCTTTCTTTCTTCTCTTTTAATTTCATTTAGATATTCTTAATGGAGTAAAATACTGAAGTAAAAAAAAATAGTAAAGTAAAATCAATTTTGAATTTCAAGGCTGAGGTTCTAATTGAACATTAAGCTTCACGAGACTCAGGAAGTTTTTCACTGTACAGAGGAAACGAAAACCCCTTGAAGTGAACAGAAATTTTTCTCCTGACTTCAGCAGCCTTCTGTGCAAGGAGTACTGTGATATTCTTTCTCAGTTTTAGGAAGAGTCCAACAGTTTTAACAATGCTATTTAACTACCAAGGAAAAAAAAAAAAAACAAAAACAAACCAATCAAACAAACAAATAAACAAAAATGAAAAAAATAGTGCAAAAAATTGTATTCCTTGTATTTTTTACACACACAATTTTGCAATAGCCACAATCATGTAAGATCTAGGGAGGAAAGATCCATTTACTGAAGGCAAAAAATGCTTTGATATGTTTCTCTCAAGCTGTGAGTTATAAAGCTTTGTGAAAATAGAGTAGAAAAAACCCCAGCACCCTTGTGATAAAATTCTGAGTAAGCAGTTCCATGCAGACTGTCATCTTCTTTCCTAATTGCAAATGCCTTCTAACACCTTTCCATCACTTTATTCAGCATTTTTAATAACCAACAGTAAATGTGAGTAAATCGCATTGACCCTTAAGGTCCATATATAGATCAAAATAAACACAGAGAGATTAAACACGTTGTTGCTTTTACTGCAATGATATGCAAACAATTATATACCAGGTCAGCCTAGGGCACCATTGATATTGCTTGCCAACCAATCTATTTGTGAAACCTCTGACCCCCTTTAATGTGCTTCTTCAAAGAGAGAGACCTAAGAGACTCTTAGGCACGACTGATGGAAAACTGGTATATTTTTTTAACTAGTAAAAGATTTTGAATATTTTTTATGATTTATTTCAAACTGATGCCAGTCTAAAATCTGCTTGGTGATGATTTTCTGAGATATTTAAAAATATGGGGATTTAGATTCAGAGGAAATGGTAAAATAACATACTATGAAGTGTAATAAACATTTATAATTTCTATCCACTTTTCCATTGGCCATAGAAGAATATGTCTCTCTGTTCTTCCAGGATATACTTTAGGATATTGTCTCCCTTGAAAATGTTGTCACTTCATCTAAAAAATATCCGGGCATAAGATAAAGTTTTGTTTTGTTTAAAAGACATCAACAAGTGGTGATTTGCTTATATTACTCTCATTATTATAACATTTAGAATCTTCCATTTGAATCATCAATACATGATTCAGAGAGGGGAAAAGAACTTTAGAGCTGAATACAAAACCGACAGCATAAATCATAACAAAACATTAATCTGCCAGGGTTTAAAGTCAATTATATTTTTTAATGCACTCTATCCTCAGTAGATCATCAAGAGAAGTACACACAATACTGGATTAAAGAAATGCACTCATTAGGATTCAAAAAATGAATTTAAATCTTTTAATGTCAAGTATTTTCACTAATTTCTAAATTTAATTAGTGAGCAGCAGGCTCAATATCAAAGTATTTCTGAATATGATTGCATTCTCAAAGAATGATAAAAACTGAGGCCAGCTCAGGTGCACATATTGTTTGACTTCTTGGAAATGGTATAAAGTACAAAGTTGTACGTATATCTCATTTGATTCTTCAGAAATTATCATGAACCCCTGTCTTCGTACACAACCGTTTTCAGTTTTAGCTCTTGTCCTTTGTACACCGTTCACTTGAAAACTAAAACAGAAACATAAGCAAAACCACATTTGTATTTGTCTGTTCTCCTCTAATAGCTCGTTATATAATTGTCAGAGATTTTACAACATCCTGGGCAAGATGTTTTCTCAGAGACAAGCATGCATGTTACTGTTGGGAGGTGGAATTTTTTTGATGCGCGTTTTCCCTTAGAATCCAATTCATCATCGTAGGTCATGATGTAATCATGGCAGGCGGGTGCTGATCCCTTTTAAATGTTGGAAATAAGAGCCAAACCTCTGCCTGGTTGACGGAAGCCGGCTGGAGCGTGAGATGATAAGGGGGGAGCAGAAAGCGCTTGCAATCAGGAAAAGGAAGCCACGATCCAGCATTGCCAGCCACAGATTAGAAACTGGCAACTCCTGGTAAATGCAGCGGACTCTGAAGGCTTTGCAGAAGCTTGATGACACAAGATAAAAGAGATTGCATTTGTTCTGGCTAGGAGATGAGTTCATTTGTCCAAGTAGCAATTTTTTGTAGCCTGTCTGAATGGCACTAGCCTGACCCTACTTTTGCATATATTAAACTGGAATGGCTGTTTTTCATTAAGGTGCTGCTCTCCTCTAGGCATTCAAAACATCGATAGTTGTACAGACTAAGAAAATAAGAAAGGCAGCAGGTTGCTCTGAAGGAATTTTTGACGATGGAGCTCATGGCAGCTCCTTATTTACAAGTTTGTGGTTGGCGTCAGTGTCAGCTGGAGCTGCTCAGCTGGCACGACGTGGGCTGGGGCCAGCCCGAGGAGCTTGAACAGTTTTTCGGCACATGTTTGCAAGCAGGCATCGATGTGTGTGCTTGTGTATGTGTCTGTGCATGTGTTCTCGTGCATTTAACCCTGTGGTTTGCTCCAGGTACATTACAAAGCACTATAGTAAGACAGTGATATGACTGTCCTGTGAAGGGTGGAGGAGATCAGTAGTTGCGGGATGGACTCTCCAGCTTCTTTTCAGAAAACACAAAAATCTGCCAAGATAGTAGATGCCATATAATGGTTGAATTAGGTTCACTATTTTCTAATTATTGCCTTAGGCATGGAAAACTGATGGTGAGGTAGTAGTTGGAGACACTTTTCTGCATCAGAGGCAGATTTCATCTCACTTTACTGACCTCAGAACCTCAGCATCTAGTCACAGTTTATTTCACCAAGTCTGCTTGATAGTCCAGGTTGAGGGAGAGTCTACCATGGAAAGCAGTTTATCCCAACTGTTGCACACTCCGCTCTGGTGTAAGATAAATCATCATTTTGTCCCCTCCCTCTTTCCATGAGTTACAGAGACAGTGAAAAAGTGAGATGAAGCCTGCTCCAAAGACTAAGTTGATTATTACACTTTTCCTTGATATTAGCAGATTTGTTTCTCTGAAGTCAATACTAGTAGCAGCCTGCATTTTCATTGCCTTTTTCACATATCTGCCATATGGGTCACGGATGTATTCCCCAGATCTATTTCATAGTTCATACCATAAATATTGCTCACAGCTCTAAGCTTCTGCCTACATGTCAGATTAAATTGGGGTGAAAAGGCAATTAGTGCCATGAGATCTGAGTTCAGAATTTTATGCCATAGTGAGCTCAACTGTGGATTCAATTGTGGAAAACAGGCTAAGTGTTTTGAGTGGTATTATTACCTAATTACACTTACCTAATTACATTTTAATTAGGATGAGTAGCCAAGGGTTCAGTATTCCCAATAAGAAAAGGCTTCTGTCCGAAGGATTTGACAGCTCTTTGGAAGGTATGGCACAAGAAAATTGTTGATTTCAGACTACTTTGGTTTTTATAGCTCTTCTGTCATTTTGTATAGAAACAGACTAAAGAATTACTCAATTTTAAGTGTACCATAAATTCTGTAAGTATGGATTACATTCTTACTTCATTCCTTTCTTCACAAAATGATTTTGCTGTGGGTATGTGTTCATAGACTGACATTTAACAGAATTTTTACAATGATTAGCACAAAAATGAAACACAGACTGCACTACCTCTGCATATATTCCAGAGAAGATTGTAGCAAAGTCTATGACTTTGACCTATTCAATGTTTTCAATTTGGTGTGTTAGCCATTTCCAATCTCCTCCATTTCTAATTTTGGTACTTTGTGAGGAGGATGTAAAATAGTCAGTCCATCAATACATGTAATAATGAGAAGGTCAAAACTGCTGATGTTAGTGAACAGGCAAACAGCCTTGTTTGAAACCTGGTCACCTCCAAGTGTGCTTGTAGTCTGAAAAGTGCCAGAGTAAAGTACTTACTGTCTTTCTATTTCTTTCCAATTAGATTTAGTCAGTTTATTTTGTTAAGAAGATGTCTTTTTTTTTTTCTTTTCCTAATTGAAGCATAAATGTTTTTCATGTTACAGTGTTATTTTAAATAATAATGTTATTTAGAATAAAAGTTCTGTATTCAGAAGTTATGATTATCTACTGCAACTGAGACCAGTAACCTTTTTTATGATATTTGGATGATTCCCTTGTCACGACTTAATATATACTTGTGCAATTATTTCCCTGGGACTGCTTACATGCTTAGGATATAATATGTATATGTACTGCATATTTCAGAATTCTCCCTCAGTTAACAATTATTTTAATCATATGCAAGTTGAGATAAACTTATTTCTAACTTTGTATATATATCCCAGATTGCACAGTTTCATGGGAATAAAATATAATAAATCATATTCTCCAGATAAGCAGATATGACGACTCAAAAGACACAAAGTTTACACATCTGTTGGATAAAGCACTTCCATGTTTATACAATAACTTTCCAAAGAGGAAATGAGCTTTAATCATTCATGTTCTTTATTTCTCTGCTTGATGTCCCCAGAAGCAAGTTCTTCTGGGCATCACATTAAAGCATTCAGAGATCCTATTCAGTGATGCTGCAGCATCATTCCCAGCCATACTTTGCCTTTTTTTGCTCAGATAGTGAACAAATCAAACTGTGATGTCTAAATTCTCACGAGAAAGAGTGTAGTAAAAGCAAAATGTGATTCCAATAAGAACCAAATAGAAGCTACAAATATAAACAAAATCTGGTTACCGCTCTACAAATGTGTCTTTTCAGGCTTTCCTGGGTACTCTGTTTTGGACTTTTCTGTCACCATGTGGATATACTTAACCCAGGATCCTGCTATTAAAATGAAAAAAGGAGAAAAAAAAAAGTTACATGGGATTCTATTAAAGAGGTGTTGGTAAAACATAATGACAGAACATAGTGCAAAGTGTGATTCAGTCAATTATATTGAATTGGTTGCATAAATCTAAATGCTAAAAGCTTCAGAAAGAATTAAAAAAATTCCATTCATTACAGAGGGACAGAAAGAATAAACACATTGTTCTCGAGAAAACTGTGTTGAAGGATCTTTAACGTACTTAATATTGTGGGATTATGATGATAAAAGCCCTCTGCACATTTATTCACTCTAGTTTGTTTCATCTTGCTCAGCTGCTCTGTCACTGTTACGCATTAAACATATATTTTGGAAGGAACTGTGCCAGAACATGTTTGTGATGATGTAAAGGCCATAACCTTTTCAGTACCTCTTCAGAGGATGTTTGCCTTTAATTATTTCCATCTTCAATTTCTGAAACTTCAGGTTTCAGTTTTAAGACGAGTGATTTGTGTAAGTGCATTCTAATAGCATCCCCTGTATCTTTGTCCTATCATGGTAACACGGTGGCATCTTATCAGAATTTTGCCACCTCTATTTTTGACAATCTTCCTTTATAGCAGAATCTCAATTTATTACATAGGACAAGGAAGTTTAAGGTGAAAATGGGAAAGATAAGGTAGACAATTTAATATTAACTATGACTCATTTACATTTCATAGGATCTTGTGCAAAAATTCATATATCAGATAATACAATATTGTCTTATATAATTACTTGGTCTTCATACCCTTTTAATTCCAGTTGTGCAATTTTTTAGGGATCTGTTCTGACAGCTAGGGCTTCTGCATCTTTATATTCACTCTTCAAGGGCTAGGTTTTTCACTTTGTTTGGCAAATGTATTCACTTCTGTGATTCTGTTTAAATGCATATAGAAAATCTTCTTGCTGTACATACAGATTTTTCGATTCTGTTTAAATGCATATAGAAAATCTTCTTGCTGTACATACAGATTTTTCTTCTTCAGACTTCAAGGCTGCCTTGACTAGCTGCCTCATTTCCTAAAAACCCTCCAAGCCAAATATTATTGACACTTTCATATTACTCAATACATCTCCTCTCACAGATGTCTTGGATTCAATTATATCACAAGAGCTTTAATTTTTTTGGCTGAACTGTTTTTCCTTCCAGATGCAAATCTAACCAGATGTGCTAGTTAGAGCCCAGCCCCAAATTATAGCAGTTCTCCATCCTGCTAAAAACTAGTATCAGGCAAGAGCTGAGTTCAGGAGTTTGGGGTCTTGGTTAGACACAGTGCCCTCTGCACACCAGTCTCTGGCTTTGGTCAGGAAGCAGGAGCTGTATAAGGGTCATTGCTTTAATAGGGGCAGGAATGAAGTAAAGAAACTACTCTGCTCATTGATCAACCCTTTACTTCCTTAAAAAAAAAAAAATTAAGTCTGCCTTCTGCTTATTTAAAACAGCTTTCTCCTCCATCTCACAAAGAAAAGACAAAGGAGAAAGAAAACTCCTTCATAGAAAAACCTGTCTATAAGCATCTCTCAGCTATTACCAGCTGTTAACCCTTGATGTCAAAATGCTGCTCTAGTGTGGCAGCTCCCGTGGCTTGGGACATTAATTTTGAGAGGGAATTGCATAAATGTTCTGAATATCTTACATATTTTGATATGACATTACATTATTTCAGACCCTGTTTTTTTTTACATTTTCCAGGGACTGAATGCTGGCTAATTACCAGCCAGGCCTCATGCCCATAAAAATAATCTGGCTTTAAATTTCAAAAACTAAAAAAAATTAAAGAACAGGTATAAAAATTCTAGTCCTCCGCATGTTGACTGTATTCCTCATGCTTTCTCCAAATTCCTTCTCTAGCCTGTGTTCCTTGAGGAAAGTTTTATAGAAGCTGCTACAAAAAAAAAAAAAAAAGAAATACTTTTAAAACTCCCAACAGAGAGAGGATTTGTTAAATCAGGGTATGGAAAAGAAGAAAAGATTGTGGGAAAACTACAGAGTATTGGAAATCACAGGACTCATCACAATCTATGATATTTCTGGAGAAAAAAAGCATGGATTCTAATCCTGATCTTTTTCATTATGGGAAGCAGTGCTCTGAGATTTAGCATGCCAATTAAAAATGACTTAATAAAAGTGAGGAAGGAAGTGTTTACAAATGTACTGAGTTTGGCTTGCAACTTATTTGAAAACCTGGGTAGTGGCAGGAGAAAGGTGACCTATGTATGACTCTTAGCTTAAGAGACCAGTGGTCTGGCAGGCAAGCTCAAATTAAGCCATCAGACAGTCTTTCTAGTTTGCACGTGAACTGATGACCTCAGGTTCATTGAATTAAAAGGAGTGCAGTGTTCACCCGCTGTTTCCACCCAGGAAGCAAAGTCAGTGGCTTTCTTCACTTTTGCATTTGGATCAGTAATTTTTATTATGGCAGAGTGGATTTTAGACAACGATGATCAAATTACAAATAGCAGCGCAGCTGCTAACACCTAAGGGCTTACCAGGGTGTACTCTTGATTGCTTGCACATTTATGAGTGTTTCCTGGGCTCAGGAATTAATAATGGTGCTTTAAGAGGTTTTGAAGCAACACTGGCTCAGCACAGTTTGCTTTCTTACTGCTTCCATGTCCAAGGCATGCATTCCCACCTGTAATACTCTCCTTAAAGAGACTGGGTATTTTAGGAAACTCACTTGTCAGTATAGGCCAATCTGGTACTCAAAAGGGGCATTCAGGCAGTTTTCCAGAGAAGGCAGTGAAAAGGAATCACAGTCTCCTGGGAGATGTTTTGTTTCGACCATTGAATTTTCACCCCAGTATTTCCCAATATTTGCTTGAATCACTGAAGGAATTAAAATAGATCAAGTTTGTACCTAACCATGGCAACAAGTGTTAAACAGGGGGCCCTAAAAACAGACATAACATCTCTGGTACATCAAGATACATGGTTAACTACAGCACCCCAGTGTCTTAGGAGTGCCTTCAGTACCCTGGGACGAGTCTGGCAGAGAGGTGTTATAAAGCCATCCAAACTTTTCTTTTCCTTGGAGGAGTAATCCTAAAAGAATGGTTCAAATAAATCAATTTTGTGCTGATTCATGCCCTTGACTACTGTAGACCACACAGGGAAAACAGGGAAGTGGTACGACACTCTGAAACCTGAGTTCCTTTGTGTCTTCTGCCTGGGTTTGTGCTGCTCCTTGTTGCAAGGTTGTCTTCTTTCCTACTATCTTCTACTCTGGGGCATTTCCAACAGAGGTCTTAACAGTCATATTAAACAGTGGGGTAATACTGTTATATTTGGTACTGCGAAATCATGGAGAGACAACTGGAGTAATTTCCATCTGTGATCTATGACAAGATTTACATGTGTGTAATTTAAACAAAGAGCAGCCTACACAGAACCCAACAGGAAAATGTGTTCTGTATGCAAACTCCTTTGCAAAGGGTTCATGTAGGATTTTAAGAAATGAATGCTGACTGAGACCACTGTTATCTTAGAAACTCTTAAGAAAAAGGAGCTGTGTAATTCAATTTTTAGATGGAAATTTTTTAAGGTAGCAAGAGAAGAGAACTAAAGCAAATGAGAATTTGAAAACATAATGGAAAAGAGGAAAAAGCCAGACTGACAAAAGCTTTAAGAAATATACTAATGGATGGAGAACACGAAAAGAGTGAGATATTGTTAAATGTCTTTAGGTAGAAAGAGCAATATTATAAGGAAAATAAACCCAACTATTTGAAATCTTCATTTTAACTTCAGGTGATATTCACAAACAGTACATTTCACACCCTCTAAGGTCACGTCAATTAGATACAACAGAACTGTTTGCAGTTGAGCAACTTGTTGAAGATCAGTCGGAACACTTTGGCATTACTCACTATCCAAATGGAAAATAGAACTCAAACCTGAGCTTTCTGATTATGAACTTTTTCTTAAGAACTCGCAAATAAAGAACTGGTCTTTCTTAAATAATTAATATCTTTATTAAATAAGAAATATTACAAATAAAGACATCACATGGAGATGCACCACTGCACTAATGGCATGACAACAAGAAGATTTAATGAGAAGCTTGGTTTTGTCTGGATTCTGCCAGATGACGTGTATGTTCTTTGTCCAGCACAGTACTGTAAAAATGAGTTATCAGAGGAGATAGGCAAATTTGAGCTAATTATATATTTTACCTGTGCAGCTCTTGTACTTTTAAATTCTTGTAAACCCATCAGTCACGAGGAACTTGTGAAATGTATAGCTTTCCCCAGAAATTGCAACATAGTGGGATTTTTTATTGTTGATTGTCGATAAACCTCTGCTAAAAGCCCACACATAAGACTGCATCGATAAAAGATATTTAATCAGATATTCCTGCAAAAGTAACTTAAACATCACAACTCTCTTTTTTAATGTAAAACTATATGCTGGTTTAGTTTTTTTGTTGTTGTTGTTGTTACAGAAGATTTGTCTTTGTTATAAAGGTCCAAGAATTATAACATTAGAAGAGCTAAATAAATGAGAATCGGGAGCATTAATCACAGTAATAGAAAAGAGGCAGAATTACTTTCACCTACAAGAATAATGTATTGCTCACATGACAGTATATGCTTTCATTATGATTTTGATTATCATAGGACTGATTTCAGTCACAACTGACAGTAGCTCCAACGCTTGCAATTCATGCTGAAATAAATATTGTATTCATCCTCTCTGAACCGAACCTAACCCAAAGTCAACACAGTTACGCTTCTGTATTTACAGAGCTGAGGGTCAGTTGATATTTCCATTATACCCTTTATTTTTAAAGGTCTTAACTTGGATTTTGCTTTTTGCTGTGTTTATTTTAGGCTTTCTATACTTAAAATATTAACTGTATGAAAACCACATGTGTATGCAAAATAAAATATGCATGCCCAAAAAAAAAAATAAAGCATGATCCAACTTCACAATTTATGGTTTTTCAGTGCCTGGAAAATAAAAAAATAATTACAAATCTGCCATGAGGAATAGCCCAATAAAGACTTGGTCCAAAGATAACAGTCTGTGGTCCCAGAGCTGATTCCTGGGAACTAGGTAATTTTGACAGAACTTAAGGAAAGTAATAGTGTTTGGGGGTTTAATAGTAAAATACGTGTGTCTGTTCTTGTATGCATAGCCCCCCTCACATACACAAACTCAGATCCACAGGTGATATCAGTCTGAGTTACAAGCATCCAAAGCCTGATTTTTTTATGCACAGCACTGAAAGCACTGGAGTTATCTAAGTAATAATCTCCACTCATTCCCCACATACCAGCTCATTCCTTAACTCATGCCCAGGCGTATCAGCACAAAGACAGATATTGCAGTTGAAGCTGGTTCCATAACTAGCACACCAAAAGTTATAAGGCAATATCTTATTGCTAGAATTTGAAGTATAGTGCACTGGATGTCATTTGAATGCAAGAATTGCCTTGCCACTCTTGCTGCAGAGCCAATACGGGATTGTTGAATATCAGAAGTGCCTGAGGAGACTTAAACAAATCAAAATTCTCCTGGTCCATCCTGGTAAAGGATGTCTAAGTTAGTATTGGATACACTTCTATACCATGACCATCAAGTAGGACCAATCTTTTCAAAGGTGATAATATAACCTTTAATTTGACTTCAGTTATTCCAACTGATATAGTTAGAGAGAATGTTTCCATACCATTTTAGAAGACAGATGGTGCATACAGTCAGGCTGAATTGCAAAAAGATTACCTATGAGAGAATAATTACAAAGGAGGTGTTCATGTTTTTATATCAATGCTCCAGTCTTCTGGATCCATGCCTTTATTGTTTCAGGACAGTTTTTTCAAATCATTTGAGGAAGAGTGCAATGTGGTTTTCATTGGATAAGCTGGCCTTTACCATTTATTTAAATTTTCCTTAGTATTTTTTTTTTTAAATTCACCACCCCCCTACTTTAATTTGTCTACATTAACATAATTTATTCATTATTAAAGTAGGACTTGCCACGCCTTCTTCTTTTGCAAATAGTATATCCCTTCAACAACAGTCAGCAATGCTGTCTTCAACAGTACTGTTTAAAAGGAATGACACTTGTCAGGGAACTTTAAACACAGAGATCCTCAGTCCTAGCTACCTGGTAAAAGCTTCAACTTGACAGAAACTGTGACAGATTCCCTTCCCCCTTTACTTGGTCCTACCCAGAAGAGGAACCCAGAGGCAAAACCTGCCCTATCTGTATGGAAGAAGGAGACAAGCAAACCAGCTGCTGGTGGAGCGGGTGAATACCAGGGTTCAGAGAACTGGGCTTGGAGTGGTTTATAGGGCTGTGTATACGAGTTCCCAGAAAGCCTGTGAGCTGCATGGTGTACTCATGCTTGTTGACCCTTACTATGCCCTGTCAGTGAGATTTTATTGCTTGCTGGAAAGAGCACAAGTCCACTGTGGTGGGAACTTTGCCTGGCATGGGAATCTGTGGTGGTGTGCTCTCCCTGTTCTTCTCCGTCTTCTCTCCCCCACCCGCCCCAGCTCCTGCTCAGGCCATGGCCATCAGTGAGGGTTATGATAAGTTATAGCTGGACTTTGGGGGTTGGCTGACAGCACAGTCCTAACAATGTTTGGAGTGGAGATCTAGATATCTTATTATGACTATAGGTCAATTATCTTACCCTATAAATAGGGGACAGCCCAAGAGTCCTTGAGCTCTCCTGTATGGCAATGAACTGCACATCAGGATCTCTCCCCTTGGGCAGGGACACCTCTCAAGGTTATTCCTTGAGGTTTAGAGATTCCTTGCCCCAACAGATTCTCGGTAAGTGACTAATAGCATGCTAAACTCTGAAATCTTAGCTAAGTGATACAAAGGATTGGTTGAGCATATATAATCCTTTAGACATAAACTGTTGACCAAGTCTGGGACTAGGATTGGATACAGCCACACCTAGACTCATCTCTGAGAAGGAGTTTAGAAAGCAAGGGGGTCCTTTCTGAACCTCCTGACTCGAGGGGAGGGTCTCCCTGACAGTTTGACCAAGTGTACCTTGCCATTGAATCTCGTACAATACTGTTGCGTTTACTACTAATTTTGTTAAACCTCTATTTCACCTTAATAAGTATTTCACTACTTCTCTCTTACGAGTGAAGTCAATCACTCCACCCACAACAGAATCAAGAAGGTCCTGCCCCTGCTCGCTGCCACGGAGCTACAGAGGTTGTGAGGTGAGACCCAGGAATGGCACCAATGGGGCTCATTGCTCTCCTGACTTCAGAGGAGAGGTGACAACCCTTTCTGGCTAAAGCACTGCACAGGAGATCCTGGAGAAGCAAGCACATTGCAGGGTGGAGGCCTGTCTGGCAAAATGAGAGCTGATCAAGACCCCATCCCGAGGGGGCAGATGTTAGTAAATCTCAGCATTTATTGCAGCAGTGTGAATTTTCCCTTGACAGCACTGGGCTGGAGGCCTATGATGATGATTAAAAGTACCTCCTGAATCACTGTCATTTTGATTGTCATGCTGTTGGTGGTTGCATATGCAGGGATACACCATGGGTTATTTTTAAGTCTAAAGCCTGAATTATTATCTTGGTCAGAACGACATGAATATTTTCTAATCCCTTAATTTGGTGCCGGGAGGAACCTGGGGTTCATGTTGCCCCCCGTGGCTTTTCTTTTCTCTGTGTTAGATGAAGGAAATGAAGCAAAACCAATTCCAGTGAAGCTCTGAGATTTTGAATGAAAAGTACTGGAGGTCCAGCGAGCTAAATAGGAATGTATCAGCTGAAAAAAAAAAAAAAAAAAAAAAAAAACAACCCATAAAATAAAAGAATAATGTTTAGAAGAGTAGAGACAGGAAATTACTTGTGAGAAATGTGTAACACTGAGTGATTTCTTTTTTAAATGTATGATGCCAATTTAGTGTTTAAAGCTGTTCAATGGCTGGAATACAAACTTCTTGTGAAATATATTAGGTGTTTAGAGTCACTTAGTGGTTAGTAAAAAACCCTCCTAATGAAACAATGTATTAATTGCTCAGGGCCACTCAAAGCAAACACACATAAAATATTTAGATGTCTGGAGATGCTCAGCGGAGTTGATAACCAACTTTTAATAAAGTCTATTCAGTGTTTAGAGTTGATCAGCAGTTAGGAAAACAACCCGTGCTCAGCAGTAGAAATGTAGGGCTAATAAAATACGGAGTTGCTCAGTGGCTGCAGCAAGGTTTTTAAAGCTACACTAAAATTAGGGAGACTAAATTAAGCCATAATGGTAGAGGCACTGGTAGTTCCATAGGATTAATGGCTGGCTGGGATGAGTTGATGGCCTGTGGTTACATTTCAGTTCATTAACCCCAGCTGGCTATTAGTCCCCAAGAAATGCCCAGCACCGAGGTCATTATTACTATTGTATGCAAAGAAATTTTGTATAAAAGAAAATATTGTATAAAAGAAAAAGACCCCCCCCCAAAAAAAAGCAGCCAAACAAACCAAACAATCCCTCAGCAGCTTTATATGCATTATGGTGGATGTATGTATGTAGTGTCTCCGTATATTTTAGGGCAAGACATCCATATTCATATTAACATAGACTTTCTCTGCAATGCCTTAGTAAGATCATTGGGAAATCTACTTTCATTTCCACTATGTATATCAATCAAAGTCAAAGTTTTGGCATCCTGTACCTCCTAGTTGATGCTGTCTGCCACCCTTAAGGGCATTTCAGTTGGGATACTCAGCATGACCTCGTTCGGGTTAGGTGGAAACTGCATTTGAGAACATTCCCAATATCGTGTGCCCTTCACATACTGACCTACTTTCCCTTTCTTTTTTTTTTGTGAATAGCAGAGTGGCAACATTACGTACTGTTACACCTCCCATTTTTATAGAAACAGGTACCCAGAAGGATACTGAAGTACTTCTTAGAGACTCTGCAACGATTGCTGAGCTTGCTGCTGAAATGCTGTTTCCCTTGGGGTAATGACAACCCTTTCTGGGCCAGCAATATTGCACAATAGTGTTTTAATTGGAAGAAGAGAAGATAAAATTTAATTGAAACAACAGGGGAAATTCAGGCAGGTAGCATATAATTACCTGCTGGGTTTGGCCAAGATTGACTTACCCAAGTCATTCTAGAACTCATTCTGACTGTCCAGCCATGAACATATCTACCCTGTCACGGGTTCAGCATTTGCTTTCAGTTTCTCAGTTTAATCATTTAGAACATATTAGGTAGCTGCCAGGCTGTAGATTCCAGGACTAAAATACATCCTGGCAGCCTGCTTCTGATATATAGAGAAGAATTTTTCATTTCAGGACTGGCATATAGCTTTGCAAATCACCAGGACACCCCATGATTGTTTACATGCCGTGAATTATGCTCTGGATTATACTCTGGAAGATTTTACCCTTTCTATTACCTCAGTTAGGCACCTAAAGCAGAAATGATAGGAATACTTCCATAAAAAGCTTACAACAACAAAGGAAAGATACAACAACTTGTTATTGTTACAACAACAGGTAAGGAAAGATAGACAGAGAAAAAGCAGATATTCCTTTCACAGGAGGAGGAAATCTGTTGTGGATTGTTTTTGTTGTGATTGGAAGCGTCTGTTCTGGATCTCCAAAGGTCAAGGAACAGAAAGGCTTCTTCCAGGTCTCACAATTAGTGGTGCCACCTTAGGGTCAGCTTTTCTGCACAACGCTGGGCATCTATGGACATGTTCCTTCCAAGGCACTACTCTCTTAAATATTTGTTACTTTTTAGGGTAGATGGTCAGCATAAACTGTGAATAGCCTTGTTGATCATGTAGCTGCGGGTCAAACTGCCCTCAAAACTAACACATGCTTTGTTAAAACAGAGTTCCTGGTAGTTGAAGAAAAGTTTAGACAAACCACTCCTAGCAAACCTTGGTCTTGAGGCCTTGCAAACTCAGTGAAAAACCTTGGCAAAGGCAATGTCAGCATGACATTACTGGCCTACAGGTCTACCACCACAGGAGGACTCATCTCTTGCAGAGAGGAAGCCCTATTTCCTTCTCTCCTATTGCTCTCTCTGCCAGCTTGTGGAAGATGAGAGTGAAAGCAAAGTGAATTTGTCTTTCCCTCCCTTTTTCAACAATAGAAAACTATGTATAAATAGTGCCTTTTGCCAAAACCCTTGCAAACCCTTGAGTTGTTAACCTTCTGCATCTTGCAGCTGCAAAGCTGAATAATTTTGTCCTAAATTGCACACAAGATTGCAATGACACAAAACATTAACGTTAACTGCTGATGAACCTATTTCATTACTTTTAATAACATTATATCTGTGTTTGTCTGCTCGATGCAATGATAACTTAGTGAAGGCGAATTAATTTCACATATTATCCACATAAGCAATAATGAGGGAAATCAGTTTCCTCTAGTGTGGCAGAGAGAAGTTTAATTAAATTTGGGCATGGGCCAATTGATGTCAGGTTGGTCACTTGCTTTTTGGCTGGCAGTGAGATCTTAGGTCTCGAAGACAGGTACAAAATCATCTAAATCCATGAGTGCAAGTACCTGTGGCTGAAGGAAGCCTTCAGGGCTTTGCAATAGGGATAAAAACCCACTCTTTTGAAATTAACTGCACAGAAGACATTTTTGAAAGGTTATTTTTGTTAATCTTATACTCTGGAAATATAATAGCTGAATATCTATGAACACACATATTACTAGCAAAGTATTGGGTAGCAATATTGGTCACAATCATATGTTAGGGGGCTGCTTCTTGTGGCACAAAATCTATCTGAACATCCAATAATTTAAATACAGGCATTGCTAGTATCTTAAAGAATCAGCCTGTATAATTGCCTTCTTTAATAAATAAATATATTACTTTAAAATGACTTTTGAATCAGTGTGCTCTGAAAAATCGGATTAAGTGGCTAAATTATTAATTAATTATTCAATTGACAGGAAGGTATGAGTGGAGAAAAAAAAATATTGTGATATTTCCACATTAAAATGCATGCAAATCAAACTCCAGGTGATACAGTACTACTGATCTGCAATAAAATAAATTACTGAAGGATTCAGGACTCATCTCAGAACTTCGCAATACTACTGGCTCTACCAAATTAGAGGATATTTGGCCAAAGGTCTTGGGGATGGCTTCTACAAAAAAAAAAAACCAGGAAAGACACAGAGTGCTACACTTGCAGCTGCATCATTATGCAGATGTGGGCTCAATCCTGCTCCAGCCTAAAGGAACAACAGCTTACATCAGACCTGCAGCTGCCTTCAGTGGGTGCAGGATCAAGCTGCACATCAGCTGTGTGACCTTCACTTCATCATGAGTCACTTCCCAGTCCAAGGTAAACCAGAATCTGCCCGAGAGTATTTTTGTTCCTCTAAGACAAAGGACAACTTGCAGCCTAAATGCTGAATATTGCCAAGGGGCTGCTGTAGGCTCCAGGAGCCTGGCAAAGGCAGGAGCAGAGGAGTGAACTTGCGGAGGAATGAGCAGATTTGTTAAAGCTGTACTAAGCTGTTACTGTTTATTAAATTCAATTTGTCAAAGGTGTAGTATAAATTGCTCTATCAGTTGCTTGTAAATGGCATCATTTTGTAAGGGAAAGGGTAAAGAAAGGGTAAAGCAATGTATTTAACTTCCAATAAGCATCTAAAATATGTCATCCCAGTGAGCTGGGACCGACACATTCACCAATACAGGAATGCAAGTGCCGTGCCTTCTGTGACCTTCCTCCTTTTCTTCCCCCTCCCCACATTTCTAGGGACAATACGAAGTCTGGCCAGAAATGTCTATGAATCCTTGGCAATGCACATTGGCAAGAAAGAGCTGAAATTGCTATACCAAGTCATCATATCAAACTACCGGGAGTAACACTGTCAATAGCAAATTGCTGTCACAAGACAGCAGGTAGCAGAGGAAGCTCCTAGCAGGGAGAGATGGATCAGAGATACAACAGCTTACACCCCACCAGAGGGGATTATGAATGAAGCCCCAAAGGAACATGAAGAATTTGATAAAATTAGGACAGAGATATTAGTAGCATGGAAAGAGGCTTTTTCAGTGAAATCCTCCCCTCAAATGCTAAGCACGTCAGGTGAGAGTCTATGTTGTGCCTTTAGGAGATGTGGCACAGACCTCAAAGCCAAGAGTCAAGAGGGAGAATAATGACTTTACATTACCTCTGTAGCCTCATAATTCTGGGCTGCTCCTGCAGAGCTGGCCTGAATTTCTGCAGCTATGTGCTGCGGCCATACACCCAGCACATCCATCCTATTCCAGTCTGGCTCTGTCTCTTCCTTGCCCCAGACTGAGCAAGAGTGCCGATGACAGGTTATACAAATGTGTTATCTACAAGCAAATTCATGTTGACACAGATATATAGTGTGAAAAATATTTATCTAAGTGTTTAGAGCTGAGGAAAGCAATAAACAAATGAAAAGTCTGAAAATAAGAGTCACAAAAGCTAAAAGATATTTTAGAGTTTGTTTTTTGGTGTTGTTTTCTTTCTATACACAAGAATGGGTTTTGAAGTCCTAATTTAACACTTTTTATAGGCAAAAACACCCCAAAAACTTTCAAAGTATTGGTGGTATTGAGTATTTTGTATGCCCATTCACTTGACAAATTGTCCCCATGTTAATTATGGTACATACCAAAACTCTAGATTTGTTTTTTTTTTTTTTTTTGGTTTTTTTTTTTTTTTTTTTTTTTTTTTTTTTTTTTTTTTTTTTTTTTTTTTTTTTTTTNTTGTTTTTGTTTTTTTTTTTGTTTTTTTTTTGCAAAGACTTCAAGAGTTTATTGAGTTTTGTCTTGTGACAGTTTCAGACAAATCATAAAATCATAGAATCACAGAATGATTAGAATTGGAAAGGACCTTTAAAATCATTGAGTTCCAACCCCCCTGCCATGGGCAGGGACATCTCCTGCTACACCAGGTTGCTCGAAGAGCTAAATATAGTGCTATTATCTTGTAAATTGGTAAGAGAATAATACCTTTCTGTGTGCAAGGTTTTTTATTTTATTTTTAAATTAAAAAAAAAGTAATTAAGAAAACAGTTTTCTCCTTGCAACCTTCTTCAGAAATTAACATTTCAAGTGTAGCCATCATCTTTCATGTTTTCCAAGTGGCTCAACTCCTATCCCCGTAACATTTTTTCCGATTAGCCTGCTGTCCTGTTTAATCAATAGAGCTACAAAGCCAGCTATCTCTCACTCTATGGTTATCTTTCATTGTACAGTACATAATGCCGCTAGTCCTGCTGATAACAAAGAGCGCACAGAGGGAATGTGGCACTGCATGTTTGTTATCTTCCACTCAACTAAACATACCTCTCTTTCTCTCTTGGCTCCTATCAATGCAAAAATGCCGAAAACAAGTTACTCTTTGTGTTAACACTGCACTTTCCACGTAGCTGGGACCGAGATTTTTTGCCTGTTTTAAGGCTGCAGTTTGCCGGCACTGCAAAAGTCGGCCGGTTTGATGCATCACCTTGTCAGCCTTTAAGGAGGCAGTGCAAAGCGGTGCCACAGCCCCCAGCCTTACACTGCGGGTGAGAGTACTCTGGATACACCGAGAGGTGCAAGGCAGGGAGGTTGACCCCAAAGCTGTTCGGGGTCAGAGACACAAAAAAAAAAAAAAAAAAAAAANCTGTTAAAAAAAAAAAAAAAAAAAAAAGCAAGCAATCCAGTACTATTCTTTTTCATTTCCTACAAAACATGAAAGCCGATAAGTTTTGGTCTCTCTCACAGCAATAAGAAAACAGTTAAATTGAACCTTCACTTCAGTTAGAGAACAATCCAGCAGTTTCTCTTCTTGCAGGTCTGCCACTCACAAAGGGCCTTGCTCTGAAAAAAAAAAAAAAAAAAAAAAAAAAAAAAGAGCATCTTTTATGTCTTCTCTGAAACAAAACACCCTGATGCATGTGGGTCTAGTCGCTCTGGTCTTGAGAATTTTAACCAAGATATATTTTGCTGGTCCTTCCAACATATTTGGGAGAATCTGATGTTCCACTGTTGAGAACGATGACCATGTATTCAAAAAAAATATGAGAGGGATTTGCAATTTTTCACTTTGGTCTCAACAGTTAAGTTCTGGTTGGTCCTTAAAAAAAAGCTTAAATTGACAATTATAATTTCCCACGTTATTTTCTTGTTTGCTTCACTTCAAAAGAAAAAACTAGGATGGCCCATAAAAAAGCTGAATGGGAAACCCCAAATGCATATTTTCCTCTTTCCTGAGGATGTAAGTGGATTATTCTATGTGTGCGCAATATATTTATGTGGCAAAATGCCTGTTAACTGAGAATGGCTTGAAAAAAATCACCCTGTGCATGTCTATAACTGTGTAACATATCCATTTTTAGAAGTACACAGGGAAGATCAGATCACATTTTGCTACATGACTTTCATCAGAAATATGAAAACTTTGCAAATATGTATGAAACACAGTAATACAATTTTACTTCAGTATTGTATTTGATGACACTCAAATAATCTCCAAAGCACAGTTATGCTTGTGTTGGAATCACTTCAAATTTGTAATTTCTAACACTGTTCTGAACTTTTAGATAAGAGGTGATCCTACAGTTGTGGTTTATGTCTTGCCTGATAGCCTGACCTTTGATGATGTGCCTTAGCAATGGAATTCAAAGCTTTGCATAGTATTTATGATGTGTTCATAACCCTATTACTTCTAGCTCTAGGCAAACACTACATATCTTCATTCAGATTTTTAAATAAATTTACTTCAAGTGTGTTGATATAACGCTTGAGTTTGCTTCCTGCAAATATTCAACAAATGAATGGGACTAGTGCGAAAAACTTGAGATAAGCAAATTTACTGTCTAATAACCAAATATCTTTTTGAAGCTGGAGTTGGATTTTATACTGGATTCTACATTTTGGAGTTCCTTTGTGTACTCTGCTGATTAGCTAAGAAAAAATAAATCATACAATCCCAAAACAATGTAATACTACTTGATACACTGAACCAGCCAACACAAATGTCTGAACACTCAGTGAACTGAGCATTGTGTGAAGTCAACTATTTCTCAGGAACAGTTTTCTCGTATGATTACTCTTGCTAAAACTGTCCATTGGATAGTTTTCATTTGATTTTTAATTATTTGAACATTAATTAATTTTCATCGCAATTTAAACCCTCCTCTAAAGAACTAGATAATTTAACTCTCCAAAAAATACATGCTGTAATACAGGCAACTCAAGTGTCAGTGACTTATAATTGAAATTTTCCCAATTGGAAAACTCTGGGTATAATTGCTTGTAACAGAGCCAAAATTAAGTCGTTAAGTTCCAAATTTTCTGTACCGGATGTCTGCATTTGGGTGATATGAAGAAGTGTGTGTGTCCGTCTATGTCTGTGAATTAGTAAGCAAATATGTGTACATTTGTGTTTGATCGTGAAATTAAAGATTCATTATCAAATTAATTTAATAAAGTATGCAAGCTGTGTTAAACTGGAATTTTACTAAAAGATATAAGAATAAAAACAGTTGGCAGTGCATTTGCCAAAGTCCCTTTTGGGAGTATGCCCTTAGATAGACAGCATAAAGTCTGAATGGTTTCATTAATACGTGTCCCATTCATCTCTTTCTCAATCATCTACACGTAAAAATATTTTTATAAGAAGACAGTGAAAAAAATAAATAAAGTAAAAACAGTGGGTATGTATAAATATTTTGGAGACGGATTTTTAGCTGATGAAAATACTTGTAGTTCTCTCATCTGTAAATGAAAGCAAGGTATTTGAGCCAAGTGGCATAAGTCTAGACTTGAGTATGGTATGTATTAGTTGTGGTGAATCCCAGAGTTTATTACACAGATCATCCCAAATGAGTACCAATAAAACCTTTACATCACATATGCAGTTAAGCTATGTTACAAATTTAACATAAAAAGTATTTCAGAAATGGTTCGGGGGTTTTATGATTTTTTTAATTGATATTGTTATTACACTTCCTTCTATATTAAAGCCAAATTAACTTGCTGTTATGAGACAACTGTATAGGCCTCAGGATGATTACTGATACAGTTCTGAATCTCTAAATGATCTTAAGCAACTTGTCTGTAAATCACTCTGTTCTGCTCTTGAGGTCTAGTATATGGCAGCATATCCAAGCTAGAAGCATTTGCTAGTTTGAAAAGAAAGTTCTGCTTATCAGCTCTTTTCCTTTTGAACTAGAAAAGGCTTCTAGTTCCTTCTTACCAGCTCATTTTCCCCTGAAAGAAACATGTGTCTCTCTAGAATAAAGAGAACCTCAAACATCTCCTTGCTTCAGAACTGAGTATTGACCATCTTCTTCCTTAGCACAATTACTTTGGAGAAGAATTTGCGTGCTTCATGGCCAACAAGAAAACTTGTTTAGTTTTGGTTTGTTGGTTGTTTTCTTTTGTTTGATTTTTTTAATTTATTTTCTTTTGTGGAAGAATGTTAAAAAATAACAGATGCTTGAGAGCTGCTCAGAGGTTAGGAATGCTAGAATAAATCTTGACAGAGATAGATTAGTAGGCAGAAACCAGGTGAGGCAGTCAAAGGTGCATGATAAATGTAATTTATCACATGGATCTGCAATTTACCACATGAATATCAACTCCACCTTTGTGTGAGTTTCTTGTCTAATGTGGTAAACCCATCCCCTATATTTTCACAAGAAATGTGACTGGTTAACACTGGAGTCTCAAGACCAAGTAATAGTGTTTTCCCCTTAATTAATAACCAGGAGAAAACATAGCAAATTTAAGGAGTCTTAAATTAGGGAGAGATGAGTTTAAGTAAAGGAAAGACTTCATCTGGAGTCTTTGCTTTCTATGTAAGTGATGTAAACATTAAGAGTGGACCCTTAAACAGACTATAATGTACTGTGGTGTGTAGCACTGCAATATGAGCAAGTTACGAGGCCAATTTAGGGAATGAATCCAGATAATGCTGATAAAACCTGTGCATGTGTGCGTATCAGTGTGCATGCACAGTGAAGTCAGGGGAGGCTTTCTGCTGCATCCTTTGGTGAAAACCTAGGGTGTCAGAATGCACATGCTGCCTCTGTGGTTAACCTGATAGACTAGGTGCCTGAAAAATGCCATACTCTCAGTAATACTTTTTGGGAACTTAGCACGAGTCTTGGCATCACCACCCTAAGCTGATTTTAAAAACTAAAATATGTTGAAAGAAACATAGTAAAAATAGGCATCCTTAGATATGTATTGCCTAGAAGCTGAGATAATATATGTATAAAATACCACTGTTAGCTGGGTGCTAAATGTTAGGTGGACAAAGATACCTTGCTGCAGTTCAATATCTAAAGGTAGCCAATATTAATTCCTGCTTTATAATCTCAGCAGGTGCTGAGAGCCATGACACGTCACTGCACATGGAGCTCAACCAGCACCTGGGCAAGTTGAGTCTTGCTCAAAGTGCCTCACTTTGCATCGTAGAATCATAGAAGGGTTTGGGTTGGAAGGGACCTTCAAATTTCACCTACATGACAGCCTACCTGCTATTCTGGGAACCTGGTACTTGAAAATTAGGCACTGCAAATCTGTGCTGGACTGTCTGAATAGCCCTGAAAAGAAATGAGGGAGAAAGATTCATCAGTGGTGAGTGAGGGGAGGGTAGATGGACCTTAATTGTCCCACTCCTTGGGTCATTGGCAGGTCCAAAGCATATCTCTGGCATCCTCACCTCCAAATCACTCCTACTTTCTATGATACGCCAGTAAAATGGTGGTAATAGCTTAGATGTTTTTAAGTTTCCTCTACTGACTGAGGAGTTATCGAAGAGTCAAATCTTCTACATCTGAAATTGATGTCATGGAAGAACACGAAGATGAAACCACAGAAAATGCAAGGAGACAAGAGACTCTTACAAAGACAAATGGAGGAAAAAGTAAAATTTGTGACGACAAAGCACAAAGGGGGAGAAGAGTGCCCAGGTAGGGAATTATTAAAAAAAAAAAAGAAATAAACCAAAAAGAGCAAAAAGGCACATTAGAATAATAATACCAACACAGTTTGGCTTTGAGGTTAACATTTGTAAAACTCAGTCTTTGGGGAAAATGTGTTTTCAAAGGTAACAGATAATTATTTCACAACCTCAAGAACTATTTATATTTTCCCTACTGGCAATAAGTACCTGTGGCTCATGACAACACAGCTACTACTTTTGTTTATATTTATATGCAAATGGTGTTATTTATAATAGTACTTAACACTAATATTGCCATCTCAGTTCAAGCTTACTGTCTAATTTTCCTCCAGCTCCACTTTATACATTAAAAATATGTTAATACACTCTACCCTGAACTGTGGCATATTAATAATATGTCATGCTCCCACAGTAATACCTACCTATTTCAAAAGACTTTGCAAACTGGGAAGCAGATGCATTTCTCGATCTCTTATAAATCATAAGCTATGGAAAAAAAAAAATAAAAAAAAATAAAAATCCCTTTCAGGGATTTGCCTGTATCAAGAAACAAATTAGTAAAAGAATAAGATAGGCTGGTACTCAGAGTTATCTCTTCTTGGCTGCTGTTGGTATTGTTCAACGCAAATCTTGTGGTGGAAATATTTTCTTTGTTGAAGCCGTGCTTGCCGAATGGAAGAAACAATCCAAACACTTAAGGCCTGCCTCAATCATACTTTTCCCTGCATGCTTTTGCTATTTCAGAACTAGGCAGAGGAACAAAAGGATAGGAAATGAATGGAAAAGACCCACACAGGGAGGACTGACTTTACCATTGAATGGTCAGCAGTCATAAACAGATTTTAGCATAGAACACCACTGCTACCAAAGGATATCCTTGAAATCATGAAATAACTAGTACCAGAGGTGGTAGCAAACTGGATTTCAATGGACATTGAAGTGCTTTATAGAAAGCTGAGCACTTGAAAAGAGGGAAATTCTTTTCCAAAATATCTTTTTGCCTGGTACCTGGGTCAGTGCAGTGGGAATATTATACATAAATTCAAATCCCCTCAGTCTGAGAATGGACAAAGAACTGAAATCTTCCATCTCTCCTCAAGGGCATCCTGCCGGGCTTTTGGGTGAAAAGAAATGGCCACCTCCGACTGAGATTTGTATGAAATGCTTTGTTTGGTGACTATTTCTGAGAGGGTCTGTAGGGGACGGGCCCAAGAAAAGAGGCACAGCTGCTTTCTGACAGAAGCATTTCTGACTTTTTTTAGAAAAAGCTCTTGCCTGCAGACACTGTCAGCTGAGAAACATGTTTGGGACAGTGGCTGGGGCAGAGGGCCTGCCCAAAGGAGCATTTTCCTCATGGAACCTGAGCTGTAGGATGCTAAGCTTTCCAGAGGTGCTGCAAGATCACCTCCCAGCTTGGTGTTTATAAGAGCTCTCACAGGAGGATGCCTTTATTCTGCATTTTATAAGGACTTAGTCATAGGTCCCCAGACAACCACCAGTATCAAAACCAGGCACACTTGGCAATACACAACACACAAAACCAGAACTACCCCAGGGACCTGGAGAGCATTAAGGTAAAAAATTAAGTCAGTAATAGATTTTAGGTATATCCAGATTCAGGTGGCAGCTGAGTGAGGGGTTTAGGGATGACAGTTTGGAGCATAAAGGTCTGAATTCCTTCTTTGTCTTATAAATCTGACTGCTGACTGGTTGTCTCCCCTGCTCTGAATTGTGTAGAACTGCCCAGCCTCGTGGCTGAGGCTTCTGATGGCAAAGTACCAATGGCTGTTGTAATGCACTGATTCTTTTGTGCATCTAGCCCTAGATGCCTAACCTTAAGCAGTAATTTTTGACAATTTTGGTTCAAGATCTGAAGGATACATTGGCCTTTTCTGACACACAGGTGCTTTAAGTCCAAATTCCCAGAGTATTACCATCAAAGCCTCATTTTATATTATTTCTCCTAGTTGTTTAACCGCTTATCCTGGACCACTCAGTGTTTAATTTTATTGGTGATGAGGACTGATGAGGAGGGTGAAGATGAAGAGGGCGATTTTCTTTAGGTCAGCTAGAAAGACTTTTACCTGTTAACCCGTTTAATTTTTAAGCTAACAATTAAAAGGATTTGAAAGAGCATTGTACTTGAAGGGCCTTAGGATCGGATTTTGAGAGACTTTTATATGTTTTCAATATATATATGTGAATCTATACAACTGGCCTTGTGCACTCCTTACTTTGACATGTTATTACTTTCCTGGTATTTTTCATTAAGCTCGATGTCAAAAAGCTCCTGTGTTGCAGGTTACTGGAGGCTGGGACAGTAACCAAGGCAAGCATCTCTATGTGCTTGCCCTCACCTTACACTTTTTATGAAGCACTTAGGGAATTGGGTACTCTTGGAGACAGAATGCTAAATTAGCCTGACTTTGTCTCTGACCAGGTACAGCTGTTCTCACGTTCCTTAAAAATGCTGACATTTAGTATTTGAAAGTCATTTTTATAAGGCAGTATTACACTATTTCCTTGTGTAAAACGCTAGATCAATATTAAAGTCACTCCTCGCATGATGTAATGGAAATATCTATTATGTTGCAGAACGTTACATAGGAAAGCCTCCAGCATGTGGCACTGGCAAATCAGGAGAAACTACCTATATTTTCACATGGACAGTTCATGAGCCCATACCCTTTAGAAGATCAGCGTCTTGGGACTCGGTCATCAGATAATTTGGCTTGGGATGTGAGAAAATCAGAAGCAGAGCAGAGGAGAAGGAGGAAAGCAGGCTTAGGGGACTGGAGGCAGGCAGCCTGGGTGAGATCAGTCCTCTTCTCTTCCCCACATGCCGCTGACTTGTTTTTTGTCTACATGAAGCCTACTGACTATTAGATAAAAGCATGGCAAACCATAACATTTTAAGATTCTCACTAATTCATAAAGAAAGAGTGTACAAAATTTTGGAATTACTTTTTTTTTGGCAGTTGGCAGTGGCCTTAAAAGCCAGAAGTACCCAGTGACAATTTTTGGTGAACTGCGTCTTTATGAAATAGTTCTGCTTCTTTCAACACGGAGTGCCTTATATTAAGAGAACGTATATTTTAGGCATTGATGGAAATACGTATTTTTGACTTCACCTATTCAAACAAAATTTCAGTATGTAATGCACCATGAAAAAGGTCACCTAATTATAGCAGTTTTTCATTAACTCACCTGATTCCTGCCTGTACATGCACAAGCAATTCATCAGGTGGTGTAGCCTATTAATATACCTCAGGTTTAACATCTGTATGCGCAGGTTCAGTAATAATGTTCTGCATCTACCTTTCTATTTGTTGCAAGTGTATTTTATTAGGAGATTCAAACCTAACAAGCAGAATAAAGCCACCCACAGACTGTTCCTTAGGTCTTCCAGACATTTATGCAGGTGTTGAACTTTATATATTTGAAATGGCTGCTGACATTTTTTCCACCTATTCTTTTAATGAGAAAAGTCCTTAAAAAATAAATAAAATGAGCACAGAAATTCTGCAATATTTTCAAAACCTAAATAAATACAATATCTGAAAAAATAATTATATTTACTTTTATCTCTTTCTTCCTGCTTTCTTCTCGCTTCTCATTTTACTATTCCAGATTGGGCCACAGCTGTGGTTGAGTACATTTTACTCTTCATTGACCAGAAGTTTTAGAGGAGAGATACTGAAATCCCACGGTGGGACAAATGCAGCCTTCAGCCTGGGGTAACCAAGCTGGTGTGCAACTTTAGGATGAGAAGGGACATTATGCTCTCCACGAGTGGCTGTTGATCCCTGTGCAGAAAGAGCATTGCTCTGTCACCGTCTCCAGTCCCATCCCCGAGGTGACAACAGAGTGTAAGGTTTTGCGAAGCATCACTGATTTTCCTGATATTCTCAGAGAGCTTGTATGATATGATTTTCCTAGACAGATAATAAATCTGAGTAAGATCCATGTCCTCATGTAACACCCATTTCAAAAGTCTTAGGGGTATATGAGTGGTGAGAAGATCTGACTGTGCAGGCTGTTAGAGTCTAAAAATGCTGGTGGGCGCCATCACTAATCAAGGATACAGCTGGACTTGGGGACCAAGAATGATAGTGACCTTATAAGACTCTTAGTTGATGCCTGAGGGATGCATTCCTGCTGAGATCATTGAGACACTTTTCATCAGGTGCTGAAGCTCAATGTGCAATGATTGAGGGCACATTTGACTAAGAGATGGCAAACCCTCCAAAAGAAGTGGGGCACATATAAGCACTGTGGCCTCCTCTGCCCTTCCTAGAATTTGTGAAGCTCAAAAAAATATCTTTTCTGTAACTAAGTTGAAGTGACCAGACTTAATCTCAAAGTTATCTTTGCTCTATTTGTCAGAACTAGAAGGTTCTGACTTCTGGGACTGGAAAACTGTTTGGAGGGACAGATGAACACACACTGCCTGTGCTAATGCCTCTGCCTCACAGCCGTGAACACTTTCACCTTCCCTGACTGCAGCAAGCACACTTCTTTCAAGAAGCTTAATTTCTCCCTTCAGGTTAGAGAAACCCCACCTCTTGTGGTTGTCTCCTTTCTCTCGCTGTCTTCTTCAAAGGAAGAAAGGCTGGGAGGAAATGTTGATTTTCCAAGTTCTGGGCAAGCTATACCTAAGAAGACCTACTAGCTCCCTGAACAAAGCTTTCCTTTGATGGACACAGTGCTGATTTAGTGCCTATTTCTTTCTCTCCCTTGCAAAATTCATCTTTCTATTCCACTTCACCCTGCAGAGAGTCTACTGATGTTGGAAATGTTATTTTCCCATAGCTTACAATGGACCCTGGCCACGCTCCTCTTTGACAGGAACTAACTGTGATGGGCTGTGATAGCAATGTGGAGAAATAAAAGTAAAAAAAAAAAAAAAAGTTTTAAAGGCCTCAAAAATCCTCAGACTGGCAGCCCAAAATTTTTTATTTAAGCATCGAGGAGATGAAAAAATAAGCTACCTAAGGCAGCAGGAAGGATATTTCACAGAAGCAAGTAGCTCCCAATTATTTAGCAAAGCCAGGCACAGCATGCAACCAGTCAAGCAGCAGCAAGCACAGTAGTATGAACATAAGGGAATGCCACTAACAAAATAATGTGGAAAACATAAATCTTCTTGCAAAGACAAGATGAGAAGGTCTTGAACCTCTTGGAGTGCTTCTGTGAGACTCTGTTACCAGTAAACAGTGTCACATGCAGTGTCATTGCTGCTGGTTCATCCATCCCTGTGTGCCAGCAGTAGGGGTGCCTGATGCTGTGTCCCTCTTCTCTTAGAGCCAGAGCATCTCTCCGATGCTGAGTCCACGCAGCCAAAACCATGCTTGTGCCCAAGCCTGCAACCAGCAGCTATAGCTCAACCTTGTGTCCAGTCCCAAACATCTCCTACAGCTGCCTGCCTTTTCAGATCCCTTTTGCTGGATTTGTACATCAACCTCGATTCAGCTGGAGGCTGAGGGCATTTATTCCTGGCTGCAAGAGAGTCAGAGTGGGGCCCAAGTGCACTTGCAGAGATAAGCACTGCAGCCAGCACAGGGAGACCGCAGAGATGCCTTTGACAGACTTGGCTGGACTGTTAAACATCTGCAACATCAGACGTGTCCTTTAATTTTGGCAGGATGTAGATATGAAGCCAGTTATATTTTAATTTCTCCTGAATAACTTACATTCGTAAAACAGAGTCTAATGTATCAGTTTATGGAAAAGAGATCTGCAATGTTGGGGTCTGGGTTTCTTATCCCTGTTTGCTGTTAGCTGGAAATACACAAAATGTATGATGACACTCCTTGCAATGATGGCGGTTGTTTGCAGAGGCACAGTGGGAGTTAAAGATTATCCATATTTGTTTCAAAGACTTGCTTTGGGGCCTGCAGCACATCCTTCAGGTGTTAGGTATGCCTGAAAGCTTGGCTCTTTTTTCTATTTCAGCCTAATAAAAGATGTTAGATCTCCTCAAATCTTTGACTCTCTTCTATCATAATTACAAAAAAAATTACTTTCTACAGAGCTGAAAATGAAGGACTTTAAAATGCCTTAAAAAAGTAAAATGAGTTCAGGAAGGATTATTTTTAACAAGTTAGGCATAGATTTTTTTTTTCCACTAGAGATAATTAATCTGTAACTTTTCCCACAAAATGCATGTCCAGAATTAATCCCCCTCCCACCAAAAATAGGAAGCTTGCCACAGATGGAAAAAGTCACAAAACTAAATGATTGCTACTTCACATTAAATGTCTTTTTCATAAAACAGCAAGCTGCATATCTACTTCATGGCAGTCGTTACTACATCAAGGTACTCAAAGCAGAATACAATTATATTAAAAAAACAAAGAAA
>VZRU01004978.1:558841-573134 GCA_013398155.1 Pedionomus torquatus | reverse complement strand
AGCAGAATACAATTAGATTAAAAAAAAAAAGAAATATACTTTTCCTCCTTATGAAAAGAAAGTTGTCAAAAGGAGGAAAAAAAAAAAGAATCTCCCGTGAAGACAGATCCTGATGAGATGTATGATCTTTTTTGTTCTGGAGAGGGGAGGGGAGAAAGAGAATAGAAGAGAGGAAACAGAAAAAGCAGCCCCAGGATAACAAGCTTTGTGTGAAGCAGAAAATCATACCCTTTGAGGGTCATTTTCTTTGAGTTGCTGCCTCAGGGAGATAGGAGGCAGAGATTAAACATTGGAGGGAAAGTCCACATTTGCTTGCAGAAGNGCGGGATGCAGGAAAAGCAGGAGGCGCTGGGGCTATGCGACCCTGCCCGCCCGTGAGGAATAAATACAGCATCTCAGAAGGGATCTCTGCTTCCAGCTGTCCTTTTCCCGGTGTGTGTGTGTGTGTGTATGAGCTCCCGGCTTGTCGTCTCCACCTCTCCCCGGCGCCGGGAGCGCTTTTCCCGAGGGAAGAGGAGCTTTTTCCCGCTAGATGGAGCCTGAGCCCCACGGTCCCGCTCCGCGCTCCATCCTTCGCCTCTGCCGGAGAGGGGCTTCCCTCCGTGCCCACCCCTGTTATGGCTTGAAGAACCCACGACGATTGATTGCCTTTTAGGCAATTATTCTCTCACCCGATGAGCCCTCCCCACCCGGGAAGGGGAATCGGTAAAAACAAGGAAACCCGAGGGTTGAAATATAAACAGATTTTACAGAATACTGCCAAATAATTAAAGTTAATCATAGAATGGTTAGAGTTGGAAGGGACCTTAAAGATGATCGAGTTCCAATGCCACTGCCCTGGGCAGGGACATTTCTTACTGGAGCAGGCTGCTCAAAGCCCCATCCAGCCTGGCCTTGAACCCTTCCAGGGATACTAAAGAACCAGTACTGATCCCAATGCCAATAGAAAATATACAAGGATTCCACTCAGCCAATTATATGACTAGGAAGATGTGTGGTCCAAGCAGCGGACAGTAAATGTGGGACATGGCGAGGGCTATGGCTTCAGGAGAAAGGGAAGGGCTCAGGGGTCCAGCACCGGGTCAAGAAGTTCTCAGGATTGCATCCATCATGGAAGTGAGCACTCCACAGAGAACTTTCTAATTTCTGTTAAATGTGATGGTATGATATAAACCTGTTGGCCAGCTTGGGTCAAGTGCCCAGGTCTTGCTTCTCCTCGCCCCTGCACCTGGTGAGCTCAAAAACACTGAGACCCTGAGACCTGCATAAAATAGCTGGCTATAAAGTAAATATTTCCACAAATTCAGACAGTCTTCTAAAAATGCAGTTTCCCCAAGTATTAGAAGAGATCTTACTGAAAAGTAAAATTACTGAAAGAGAAATTATTCCTGTGTCACTCAAACCAGTACAGAGCCCCAGCAGAAGGCAGCTAGACAGACATCTGAAGGCATCTGAAGTACGTGGTGTAGGAAGGTCACAAGGTGTTTATTTTGATTTTCATTTATTTTAAAAAGGATCCCTGTTTATTTTGGATTAAGCTAGACAATGAGACCATCACATCCATCAGTATGCTCCCTACAGTAGCTGATAGCAGTATATTGTTTTTTAAGCCAGATTATACTTAAATTACTGCTAGATCCTAAAAGAAATATTAAAAATTGCAGTGGCAACGGCATTAGTTGAACAACTGGGCATGAAGAACACTGTTTCAAAGCGTGTGTACAGGAACTGAAGAAAAATGTTGCAAATCCTCCCCTGGGGTTAAACTGCCCCTATGCTGTAGAAGTGGAACTGTATATCCTTGATGTGGGACTGGAGGGAGGGAGGGTAAAGAAAAATGTAGAGGGAAGGCAACGGCATGGGCCTGCAAATGTAGGCTTAAATAATGAGGCTGCAGCTCATACCAAAGTTGATAGGTCAGACCAAGCCCTTTGGCTGACTCTGAATGGATTAGCCGGCAGCTGCTGAAAACCCTGCCCAGCAGTTTCATTTCCACGGCCTTTCTGGAAGAGACACTTTCTTTGCTTAGCACAAGAGTTCTTCTCCCCAGTGTGTTCTGAGTCAGGAGTAGCAGGACCGGCTGGACAATGATGATTGTGTAGCATAGTAGTCTTTTAGGTTTCAACCTTTTCTTCTTCATAGGGTCAAAGATAAACCTCTTAGATGCTTTGAAAAAGCCTGACCCCTGTCTCTGGAAATAACTGAAGTGTCCAGCCCGGATCAAAGAAACCTTTCCATCAAAAACAGTGTCAAAACTGAGATTTTTTTAAAAAGCTTTTGGCTCTGATGAAAGCCAAATGATGAAATCGGTGTGTATTTGATGGGAAGTGTTCCAGCCAGCTCTAATAAGGAGCACTACTCAGTATTTTAATGACAACCTTCAATAACAAAACTCTATTTTGGCTCCTTTATGTTCCTACCACTGTACTACCTGGCCAATCTCCCAGTCTTTAATGTATTTTTTCCTCACAGTGTACCTGGAAAATGCTATTGTCCTGACTGTATAGATGAGAAATGGAAGCACAGGAAGGTGAGGCAACTTACTGAAGATTGTGCAGTCAAGTTTGCAATGGAGAAAATAAAGATCTTTCCCCTTCTCCAGAATCAGAAGTGAGTTGGGGTACCCACTGCTATTTTTCTCTTATATGACCCTGATCTTCTCTGTCTAAAACCTGAGAGTATGCAAAACTTGAAAGATCATTTGTCCCATATGTTAGGAAATGTAAGAGAGAGACCATTTGTAGGTGAGCTGTATGGGATGCTACATTGGTTGTTGAGTTTATATTTATTTACAGAAAACAGAAAAAAAAACCCGCCTTTTATCTTTGTGTTTCTGTTTTCCTGCTCCTTATTTCCGCCCCGTGTTCTGGGGGCTTGTATACTGCAGATGTTATCTGTAAACTCCTGCTTCAATTTTCTATGAAGCTTTTAGCAGGTGGGAAAGTCTCTCAAAAAAAGGATGAAAATGACAGAGACAGCCAGACAATATTTGCTTCACTGGAGAAAAATATCACAGTTTCTTTCAAAAAGCAGAGGAAGCAGCAGAAACTATACATAACCAGCAAAGAAGACCATATTTGCTTATGTTGTTTGAAATCCATGAATGCCTAATTTGGTACCCTTGCCTGAGACAGCAAACCAGCCGTTTTTTATAAGTGAGGGTGTTGATATTTTCCACTAGTCCTCAGTTTAAAAACTGACAGGATTTCAAAGGGAGGAAGATAAATGCAATTTTCTGGTGAGAAACACAGTCCATAATTCAGAAGACATTGAGGATGCAGGAAAAAAAGCCTCAGCAGGCCAAGTGTGAATCATCAGGTATGATTTCATTTTTGAAATAAAATGTAAAAATGATGGTGTGGTGTTCTGTGTATTCCCACATACCTTTTTTTTTTTTTTTGGTATGAACTCCTCTGTAATTTTGTAAGTTGAATTAATGACATGTTCCACTTTCTTATTTATTTTGCTATCTGCAGGTGATCAGTACAGAGTCTTCTGGTTTGCTTTTGCTTTCTCTGTCCTATCTTATGCTTGAGTATACATGACTAGATATGGTCTATTTGCATAATGAATTTACTCAGGGGTAGAGTTTTCGTCTCAGGAGAGAGCAATTCTTATAATCTAGGTGCAGATCTATTGACAACTAATTGTGCTATCTCCCTTCATTTGTAAATAGTCTCAACACTGCAGTACAGAAGTACCTGAATGCAAAATCATAGATGCAGAGGAGAAGGAAGGCTCTCTATTATCTGTCTTCCATGTTAAACAAAGGGAATGAGCAAGATGACACACGTGTGATGGGTTTTGGAGGAGGCAGAGTATTGCCTTTGATACTGACTGAAATCCTCAGGTGTGTCTGGTTGGGATTGACTAGTATTGGTGGCCACAAAATCACAGATCACTGTGGTGAGATCTGAACCTGATAGGATGGGGTACACTATATACAGGGCAATTTTTTAGGGACAGTAGTGCAGCCCAAAAGTAGGCCTGGCTGTGAGCTGGTTTATGGTCTGTGGAGATTGGTGACTCATCTTTGAACCAGACTAGAGACCTCCTGAAGTTCCTTCTAGCCTGACTTTTCCCATGACCCTGTGATGATCTGGTGACCCTATGGTCTCATAAAAGAAGAAAATTCTTTGAGGACTTCTGTCCTCTTGCTTCCTGTCCAGGGCCCAAACAACTGTGAGTTTTTGGCAGGCATGGGGAGTGCTGAGAGATCACTCTGTTGCTGATGTAAAGAAGATATACATTGGAGTTGTCCATATACTGCTGGAAACCTAGTTAATGTCTTACCATCTCTTCCTGTAGGTTCAGAAGAAGTTTCAAAAGTTTGGCAGAAAGGATTCTGCTGAGAGTTTTTGGAAACAGAGCTTCAACTTCTGCAAGGAGGCTGTGAGACACAGAACAGCACTTTCCTTTAGTGGCAGGGAGAAGTTGTCTCTTGAAGAGGTTAGTACTATGTTGGGGTGAGGCTATGGGATTACACAAACTGATGCTAGTTTAGGTGTATGAAATCGTATGATAGGCAAGTGTTAAATGCAGATGTAATTCCTATATCTACTTTTATTTCAAAAAATCTAAAGGTTGGGAATGTTTTAAGTATCTGATAGTAGGGAGGAAACTGGAACTATTTCATGACCTAAGAACATCCTTCATCACTTCTAGCTTCTTGTCAGAAAAACAATTCCCTGAGACTGGAAGCTTGCGCCAGGAATTTCCCTGCAGGCCTAAGTTTCCACCGCTTTGGAACATCAAACTGCTGAACTTGCAGTCTGTAAAGAGTAATTTCTTCCCAGAGAATATGGAAGTCATCTTGAAGTAAGTTGTGGGTTCGTTGTTGTTTTTGTATTATTTTTTAAAAAGTGTAGGTATAATATAATATGCACCTATCTCCTCTCTGCTGCAGTTGCCTCTAAAAAGGTTTTGATGCACTTCATCGTTGTGTGCATGGCAGCTGCTATGTGTGCATGGCTCAGCTGGGGGTAACTTTAGCCAAATAATGTTTGTTAATATTCCTGTCAGTATAGCTTACTGCCCTCTGGCATCTTATTTTTGTGTCTGCACAACTTTGGGGAGTGAGACTTTATTCATGAGTATATTTGAAAGCAGGAGTATCAGACAAACCAAGTAACTTGTTATGGAAATGTTTGTACAAAAATGTTCTCTCAGGGTAATCTTCTAAAAGCTCTGTTTTGTTGGTGTAATGTTCACTGAACATAGGCTGAGGTTTTGCAGATCACTTCAGAGCAGGAAAATGGGACTCTTCTTTTTTTTACAGTGCAGGTCACCCAGTTCTGGGACAGAAAGTGTCTTGTGTGATTCACAGGGGCGGTTATAAGTAATGAGTGCTCATTCACCAGTTTGTGGATAAACCCCAGGCTAAAATGTAGTCATACATTCATTAAACAGTACAAAAATATCACAGCATATCTACAGATATTTTGCTGCTAAACTTTTCAGATAATTAATTTGTAAAAATTAATTTGATTAGGTTTGATCTTTGTGCTAAGTACCCATCGTTAAAACTTCAGTGGTTTATTTTGTTGTGGGTTACTTTCGTATATTGCCATTATCTATAATCCATTGTTTAGCCAGAACAATTATCTGTTATCGCTGATCCATTGCCTAACCAGATGACTTCCATTCTCTGAACCATAGATTATTTAGCTGTGAGTTTGTCTTGAAAAAAATCTGATGGATAAATGGCAAAGTTGGGCTGTAAATCTTTAATGTAAGTTGTGATTGATTTTATACTTGAATAATTAATTTTTTACTGAATTCTTCTATTAGAAATGCTTGTGGCTGCATATAAGTAAAAGTATGGAAACTCTTTTCAAATGGCAGTCAAAATTCCAGAGAAGAATTTAAGCCTAGAAACAGTCAGATCCAAATTTTTCCCTGAAATTATTTTTTTAAATAGAATGGTAAGCATTTTTTAATGAAAAATGTCTGCTTCTGATGAAAGTAAAATATGTTCTTGAAATACAAGGTGATCCAAATTACAGTATTAAATCTATAAGCTAAAATGATTTCTATTTTGAAAATATGATTTCCAGATTCTTTGAAAGCATAATGTGAAAGCTAGGAAAAAAGCTTTTCTCTGGGAAAGAAAAAGAATTTTTTTTTTTTCTGTTAAGCTTCTTGAAGAAGTATAGATCTATTTCAAGTCCTCATTTTGCAGACACTCCTGCTGCTTTTATAGGTACCCTCTCTACAACTGGGAAGCGCTGTGTTCTTCTAGAAAGCTTTTGAAAATTTCTCAGAAAAAGCTTCCAGGTAGCTTTGCCATATGGCACAAAGCTCTTCAGGACTGCAGTTGTGAAACAAACATAAATATTGTGAAGCAGGGCAAAGAAACTCTAGTTTCTAGTTTAAAAATTAAATACATTCTCAGTTCCCTACGTAAGCATATTTCTAGGATGATACAGTGCCCCTAAAGTTGCATTTCACTCTTTACCTGGAAATCTGAGGAAGAGTGTAAATGTATGGTGGTGTAAGATTATCTTTCTGCTTTCTAAACCCCACCATCTTTTCAAAATTTCATCATTCAAAATTAATCTTACAATAATGCCAGAACGCAGTGACAACTACAAATTACTGTGGCACTTGCTGCTCTACAGGGAAGGTTGAGAAGGACTCTAAACTCCAAAAGATATTTCTTGTCACATTTTCATCAAGGGTACATCTTTCATGGGGAGCAACTGGGTAATTCCCAGGATCCAGATGTCACTGTGCTTGTGGTATTCGTGAGCAGGTCTGAAGAAGGGATGAAGAAAGAGGAGGGTTTCCACCATGAGAATGCAGGCAAGGAGAAGGCCCTGTCCTCTCTCATCTATCTCTCATGGCCTTGATCTAACATGACATTTCACCTTCTCATGGAAGGGCCAGACATCCCTGTTAGCCAAAGGATCTTGGGAACCACCACTTCCCACGTTTTTAAGTCCCCTGGGTCTTTATCTGCTGCTGAAGCTCCACCCTCTCCTCCATCCCAGCCAAAATGCAAGAATACAGCGTCTCTTGGCCTCATGAGAAGGAAGGAGGAGCAGTGATAGCTCACTGCCAAGTTGGAGAGGCGACTGGGGTCCTGAGCTCTGGTTCCCAGGCAGGAGGGGACTGAACCACACTCTCACACACATCAGTCTTGCAGAGGGGTGGGTGAAAGACTGCTGAGAGTTCAGTCCCTTCCCACAAGTCAAGAGGGTCACAAGCCCAATGTGACTCTGACAGAAAAAGTATTATTAAAAAAGAGCTAGGGAAAAGGTTTCCTAGCATTTGGCCTGCAGAACAGAAAATAGCACTATTGTTGGAGCAGGAGCAAGTATGAAATCCTGGAAAACACTCATAAACACAACATCTTTATTAAAAGTTTTAGTTTCTGGTAAAGCTCCTATGACCCAGGTCTCCATTACCATATGACAGTGTAAATGCTGTTAAATCAGGAATGTCATTTGAACAGGATAAATCGAATAGATAAAT
The DNA here is from genome assembly GCA_013398155.1 of Pedionomus torquatus. Classification (NCBI taxonomy): domain Eukaryota; kingdom Metazoa; phylum Chordata; class Aves; order Charadriiformes; family Pedionomidae; genus Pedionomus; species Pedionomus torquatus. The sequence continues at coordinate 565,658 of VZRU01004978.1, read as the reverse complement.
ACCTGTTGGTGTTGTCTGATGAATCTTGAACTGTCTTTGATGTAATGTGCAGTATATTCTTCAAGCTTTCTGCACAGCTCACTCAAAATCAGAGGTCTCTATGTTTCATAGTATGTTTTCTGACACATATTTTGTGCAGATTTCCAGTTTAATTTCCCAGCTGTGACTATCAGTTTTTCTTCCACAAAATCTGAAGCACTTGAGAGAGTGGAGTGATATCATGGTACCCATTTTATGGATGGGGAAACTGAGACAAAAGCTGGTGAATGAACTTTTCCTAGATAATCTGGAAAGTCAGAGACTTTCAACATTGAAGATCCCTTAGTTTTATTCTTCTACTTGTGCTAAAATAGACTCAGGTAAAAACTACTCGATTGGAAATGTGCTATGGCTTAGCATTTGGCTAAGTTGGAATGTTTTTCTGCTGCATGATTTTCTTACAATAAAAAGAAGATGACTGGTTGAAATTAAGAAGAATTATACATCAGCTCATCCAGAAGACTCATTACATAAGAATGGAGATTTTTACACCTCTCTCTATTTATTATGTTAATTTGTATGCCACCTGTATTCTGGACACCTTGCTTCTCCCCTCCTACTTGGTGAGCTCCAAAGCGAAGGTGGATTGTGAAAATGGATGGATCTGTGTGCTAGACACAGAGAAAATATTTCCTGAAATATTTTCATTCAGTGAAGGAAATATTTTCATTCAATGAAGAGAATTTTTTTGTTTGGAAGACATCCATCCTAAAATTAAGCAAAGGGAGGCAGTGGTCAGGAGGGAAAGCTGTTCAGCATTAAGCTGAATCAGCTCAAGTGTGTAGTGATTTAGATTCAGTAGGTGGGATAAAACATCAATGATTTCAGTGTCCCACCACATGGTAATAAGGGGTTGGCAATTCCTACAGAAGGAAAGAAAACTGAAACAAACTCCTGCAATGATGTCCTTGACTATGTGCGAGTTTCCACTGTAGCTCAGTGAGCTTGGTGAGTCCTATGGAATGATTAGTTGCCTGGTCCAGCTCTCAACGTCTTGTCTTCCATTTAGGTTTTTTGTTAGAGAGTCAAAATGTCTGTTGAGTAGGAGAAAGAGAAATTACTAACATGGGGACAACATTGCCTGGGTGACGCCTGCTTTCACCCCCAGCTCAGACGACTGGATGGGAAAGGGCTTTGCTGCTCTGGGTGAATGCCACAAGCACAGGGTCAGGGGTTTCTCTATCGTGCTGTTGCATGGTAGATATGAGGTCAACCAGCACTGGTGAAATTTCTTAAATTGCACTGACTCCTGGAAAGAGAATGACAAAACTCCTATTGACCTCAAGAGAAACAAGTTTAGACCATAGGTCACTGCCACAAAAAGACCTGTAACAGAGCAGAAACTCTCAGTTTTCTGTTATTACCTTAATAAAAAAAAAAATAAAGAAATACATCTTTCTCCCCTTTATGAATCAAAGCTCCTCCTCTTCCAACATTTTTTTTTTCTTCTTAAGTATTTGGGACAGTTTATTTATGATCCCAGTTTACATGAGTAGCTTGAATACTTGCCCATTTCCCAGGAAAACTTTCTACCTTCAAGTTTTCAACATTGTAAACTGCAGCTTTAACAAGGACCTTCTAGGGAATGGGGGAAGGAAGGAGGGGATGCAATTGTTCATTTCTGTAGAACAACCAAGTGAAATTGTAGTTTTTATTACACTTCATTTTCAGCCCTTACCTTTCTATGGCCTCTGCCTCCTTCTTTCTATAAACTGGGCCATTATTACCCGAAACCCTTAAATTGTCTTTTTAACCAGAGCTGCTTTACTATCCAGCCTGAACAGCATTCTCATCGAATCCAGTTTGTAAACATTCCTGGGGCACTCAGAGGACAAACGGCTATACATTTGGAAATACATTATAAAATATTTTATTTCCTACAGCTTAATGGAAACTTAGGATGGTGTCCTAAGAAGAATTTATTTGACAGTCTGAGAAGTCTTTTTACCACAGAGGACAAAGCGTTGAACATCAGCCTAGAGTGTATTTTGGGTTACATGGGACTTTTTATTGCTAAGTACCAGAGACTATAAGAGCAGCTTGGGATGGATGTGAAACAAATGCATTCTTCACATGCACGTATTGGACATGTCCACTGGTATGAAACTATGGTTGATCTAACCATGCTTTTACAGGGTAGTTCTGATAGTGTGCTGACTAATGAACAGGTCAAGCAGGCATTAGTGTCAGCCGGGCCTGTAGCTGTTTAGCTTGAAAGCCCGATGCTTCCACTTCAGAAGAGTGATTCTGGAATGTGCAGAAAATGTTCTGCCCCGTGAGGGTGGGGGGAAGAACTAAATCACAAGGCTGCAAAGACAGGAACCTCTTGTTTTCTCCAGTGAGCCACCATTGTTTGTGAGCGCTGAAGATTTTTTTACAGATAGCAATCAGCTTACATTCTGGCATGTTTCTTAAACTATCTAAACTGCATCATGGTTGTTTAAACATTGTACTTGGACAACGTCAGGAATTTTCTTATTAAACGACTTGTCACTAGAAAAACACTGATTCTTTGATCGAAAGTGTTTTGTGGAAGAATATCAGTGCTGCGAGCCACTGCCAAGACACAAAAAGCCTTTAATAGAAATTCACCTGCTGGGCAGATTCCTTGTTACTTCATCTGCTGCACTGCTAAGAGGAGAAGATCCATAAAGAAAACTGTTATCTTGAATGCTCATTCTCAGTGCTTTGAGTTACTCTTGTTGGAAGGAATCAGCCTGAAGGGGACATATACAGAAACAAGCACACTTTTTAAGCCTAACATTTTAGCATCTGACATTTTAACATCTAACAGTGGATAACTAACAGGCATTAGCATTAACAGTTTTCAGTGACAGATAAAACACACTAGTGAAAAATGACATCTGTAGAGTATTAACTAAATGTATCACTAAATTAATTTCTAGTGTTTCCCTACCTGCATCTAATGGTATGGCATCAATGAAGACTTTTGTCCAACTCCCTGGCTCCGAGCGATTTCTGAACACCTTATTTCTATGTTTGTCTAGGTTTGTTACACTCCTGCCTTTCTCCATATGAAGATTTCTTTGTTTGATCCCAATATTGGGATGCCTAAGAATATGAGAATTCTCTCCAGCAAAGATATTTGTTTTTCACAGGTTTCTGGGTGAGAACCTGAGTTACTTTACTTTTCTAAGACTCTAAATATCCTAGACCTGAATATTTCGGTTGCTGTTCGCAGCTGAATTTACTGAATTGTCACATATACATGGCTTAACCTCTAAGGCTGTGCCATGATTTGCACCTGTCAGGCTGTATTAAGCAACTGGTTTTAAACTTGGACTTACACAGTAATTAATTTGCCCTTTCTTAAAAACTCCTTTTGTTCCAGTGTTTTCAAGACTGTGTGTGTCTTTTTTTTTTGTGTTTCCACCTGAAACACATCTGTCCTTTGTTAAGAATGTGTGTTTCAGCTGTCACATAAAGTCAAACTTACAGGGCCCTGGCTGCTCTGGAAAAAACAACAGTAATTCAACTAGGGACCAAGCATCCCCCGAAACAGGTGAGCTCAGATGTCTCCTGTTATCAGCTTATCAGGCTCAGAGGAATCTATTGTCCTCACTAATTCATCCCGGTTTTGTATTGTAGTAGGCAGACTTTCAGTGACAAAGTTAACCCTTTCTGGCTGTTTTCCTGCTCTTCTCTGACACACCTGTACAAAAAGAAGCATTAGAATTTGTATTTCCCATGTTTTTCTTTAATCTAAAGTTTACAAGGGACACTTCTCAGTGCTCATAACAGCTTATGATGATATAGTTCCTTTTATTGTGGGAACATTTACATTACACTGGGGCTTTAATGCACTTGGAAGAGGGTACAGAATAACAGTCAGAGGAAAGTGGTACAATCTTTGAGAGCTTGTCAAGCAAATCTTAGTAAGGGCTGTTGTGGCTCTCTCCACACTTTTCCTCTCCTTTTCTATCTGTTCCTGTTGCTCTGCCCTCCCACTTTTGCTGACAATTGCCTGACAATGCAACAATTTAGTTCTGAGAACTAAATGGCTAGAAAACTGTCTACAGTCTACGGTCTCAGCAGATAGGCTAGCACAGCTATAGTGACCATGGGGTGGTGAGAGCCGCGGCAGCAGGAGAGGCAGCACAGGAACGTGTGGCAGAAGGAGAGAAAAAACAGATATTTATTCTGGTTTATCTACATCTGCTTGGGACAGCTTGCCTGGCTTATGGTCTGCTCTTGATGATCTCTTTCCTGTAATCCACTTGGCACTTCCCAGGAGACTCCATGATTCTTTTCCTTTGTCACACTTCCATGGCTCTAGCCAGGTTGGGCAATGATAAGAGGACAGAAGCTCTCCCTCACCTCTTCCTCTAAGGAGAGGAAGAAGAGAGAGATAAAGAGATTTATGAGCTTAAAAAAACTTAAGTTACTTTAATAAAACATTAATAACAAAACAAAAAAGAAATAAATACATGCAATATATATATAAACATATAAAACTGTACCAACCTCCCAGGGGGATGTCACCAGCAGACACTGGGGAAATTCCAAACTGGCCTCAGTGATAACTGGGTTCTGGAACACACTGATGGGAATCCAAGGCAGACAAACTGACAGAGTCCTCTACAAACATCAGTCACTGAAGAAACCAAGCCATTAAAGACAAAGCCATTGAAGAGCAGCCAACCTGATCCCTTCGATCCCTTTATCTTGGGTGTGGCTGATGGGATGAAATACCCTATTGGTCAGTTTGAATCAGCTGACCTGTCTGTGCCCTCCCACAGGTGCAACCCCTCATGATGTAAACAACCAGGTCCGTTGACCCTGGTTGCCACAACCACAAGTAAGAGCAGAAGGTTCTGGTATTGAGTAGGATGTTGATTCTGCTCTACCTGTAACCAGGATGTTCCTGCTGAGGTTTGAGGTCCGTGTGCTGTTTAACCAACAAACTCAGGTAATGTGTTTTCTTATCAAGGAAAGGTGGCAATGATGGTCCTCAGCACCATTTCAATTAACTCTTGTGAGCCCTCAAACTCTGCTGACTGTTGTGTGGCATTTGGGAAAGATGGCTATCAAGAAGGGCCTGTAGGACCCCTTCCTTTGGCATTAATTTTTCTTTCAGCCCTTTGACTATGGCTATAGTAGCTAATTAAACAGGACTGTGATACAGACCCAAACACTACCACGTGGTTTTCCAAACTGTTAAATTTCTTGATTGTTCTTGACAGTTTTGTCCTTGGCCAACTAGTACTTTCCCACAAAATGCCTCATTACAGTTCAAGGTCAGTATAGGCTGACCAGATACAGCAGATACGTACTGGGATTCTCAGTGAGCAATGAGGACAGGTATCATGTGTTTCTGAAAGTTACAAATGTGAGATATACTGTGCCAGTTGTTTTCATGACTTCAGAAGGGGAAATGGTTAGTTTTGATCACGGGTGCAGTTCCTCTTTCCTGGGGAGTGGGAGGCAACGTATCCATGAAGACCTGCTGTCTGGTAGGGATGAAATGATCTCACCACACCTGGGAAGCACCAGAGCTATTGCATGTGTGTGGGTTGTTGTCTCCGTTGGTGTCCACTGCTGCAGGCTCTGTGGCCGGAGAAGGGGTTACAGCCTTTGTGATGAGTGATATGGTTTGCTAATAGCACTTTCTCCTTCCACAGTTTTAAATAGCTTGTCTTTTTTTCCTCTTTTGTATGTTTAATATACAGTAAAAAGATTTTTCTTGGTGATGATTGACACCTGACTAAGGACTTCAGATCTCTATGCTAGAAATCCCCAACCTCCTTCAATTGCTTAATCCTATGACAAGATCACATGAACTCTTTTCTGCCTATAAGCCTATTTATGTCATTAAAATTAATACAACTGGTCTTGGGAGGCTTCTTAAATATAAGTACAGAGAAGCATGACTATTTTATAAGTAAATTTTATTTTTTGAAAAAATACTGTACAATAGTAGTTTTACATATCGTTCCAATTTTTATATATTTGCTGGGCAGTGTTGATTGAAAAATGGAAATACTGATTTTGGATATTTTTGTAAAGAAATTTCCTTTGGGGGTTTCTGGTAGAAAATTAATGGACTTGAATTTTTTCCAAGCTCTACTGTATACTTGCTGTTACAATTCTGACTTGCAATTCAGTATACATTACTCTGTTATTCTCCATTGCTTTGCTACAAAATTTCTTTGGAGAAAAAAGTATTATTTTTAGATGGTTAATTTATTCCACCTTTTGAGATGGTATTGATTAATGAACTTTATAAAAAAGCCCAAGTAAGTAATAGAGTCCCTTCTTCCTGCCTCTTTCTCCCTTTTGTTGCTTTTAAGTCAGTACAAGGGAAAGAAAATTTGATGAAGCACCTTGTGGACTCACAGCTCAGTATTACTTACTTTCCTTAACTTTGATTACGCGGTATCAAGTGAGAGACTACATGCCATGTATACATACAGAACCGTGAAAGGTCTGTAATGTGGACGGCAGAAAGAGAACAGAGAAGCTGTGTTTGTTCTGTCGGAATGCAGTACAGATTCTGTCACCTGTTCTCTGGCTGAATATCCAAATGCATTTTGCTATCTGAAAATTCCTTTTTTTTTTTTTTATTTTTATTGGCATTACTTATGAAGTGATGCAGACTGGCTAAAATCACCAGAATGATCTAAAAGTTCTCAAGGCCAAGTCCCACACTGCATTGTTTAGTCAGCTAGTCACAGCTTCCCACAAAAATTATATTTGGTCATCAGATCCTCTGACTAAGGTAACAGGGAGGGGCATTAAAATTCTCTTGTTATGTTGG